>JAOXJP010127854.1:0-27660 GCA_025762735.1 Platanus orientalis | reverse complement strand
ATATATATATATATATATATATATATATATATGACTGCAAATTTTTGTATTAGTAGACAATGAATTTATGAATTAAAGTTTGGTTTTGTTAGGTTTTATTCCTCTTTTTTCCCCCCTTCCCATGGTATATCCATGTGAACTAGATAGGGTTCATCCCTATGCTGCTTCTCTCTTCCTTATTCTTCTTATCTTCTTCTCATTTCTTCTCTAACTATTATTCTTCTCCTCCTTATATCTTCTTTTTTTCTCCCTTATTATACTTATTCTAATTCCCTTTATTGTGTTGTTGCAATACCATACATACTAGTCAAACAAAGGTAATTTGTGTTTGTTTTCTCAGATTTTCTTCCCCATCTATCCCATTTTTTCTTCCCCAAACTCCTCTTGGTTCCCCTTCTTCCCTGCTAGTTTATAAACAAAGATTCTCCATTAATTTTATGAAATGTCCATTAAAGAATCTCCCAAAGTCTAAAATGTTATGATTTCACATGGAAAATCTTATTAGAAATCAATGAAATTTTGAAGATCCTTAAACATGTCAAAATCTACCTAAAATTTTTCAGAATTTTCTGATACATCAATAGGGGTGGTTTGGTAATTTTAGGGTTCTACCTAGAAATTCAAAAAAAAAAATCTTATGGGTTTTTTCTGCCCTATTTCTATTCTAAACTCTTTCAAGTCCCTCTCTTTTATTATATTCTTCGATTCCTAAAATTCTTGGTCACTTGTGTGTTTTAAAGATCAATTCTTGGTTGTTTACATAGAAATTTTGTTTCTGCATTATTAATTTGATAATTATTTGAGACATATGACAATACCCTACATCGACTTTGGTATCCCTAACATTGTGTTGCATCAACCCTTTCTTGATTAGATTATCCACTGTCAATATCTTACCTAATGCCGTTATCCACATAAAAAGCTGAACCTTTGAAGGGATATTGGATGAAACCAAATCTCCTTCCAAGGGACTACAAACATTTGAGAGGACTCAATATGACCATAGCAGGCAGTAAATCTGCCAACTGGACCCTTGAACCAAATTCTTCTATCTTCCTGATCAATCCTTGGACAGCCTTCTAACCTATTCAGCAACTCCATAATTGATGAAACTCTCCAATCAAAAATTGGAGACCGGGTTAGATCATCGTCTTGTGTCCGGTTAAGCCATTGAGGTATTCTTCTTAATCTTCATTAATTAAATCATAATATTTCATATGGTGATCATGGGAAGAATAATGTTCATGATCTATATTTTTATGAAAATTAATCAAAAATTAAAAATTTTCAAAGAATCGAAACAACAATTATCTCTCCATAGCATCGCTTTCCAAACCACCCTATCTTAGACAAAGCTAACATAATTTCCCACTTAGGGTTGAGAACTAACGCATACAAATCTGGGACTCTCACCAATTGCATAGAAAGCTTAGTGCATGTCTTCAAAATGACGAAGACCCATGCCCCTTTATGCTTTAGAGAGAGAACTCTATTCCACAACACTAAATGCTTACCAAAATCTCTTCCCATCCCTTCCAAAGGAATCTCTTTGATGTTTTTCCATAGCATTAGCCACCCGGCTCGGAACCATAAATAATGACATAAAGTAGGTGGGAATACTAGCTAGAACAGTTTTATTAAAGTTACAGTAACACTTTAGGAAAGGTATCAGGATTGCCACAACGCTAGCCACCTTTGGATCCTCTCCGCCACCGGTCCCAAACCTCCTTATAAAAAGCACCAAGAGGAAGACCAAGATACGCGCTTGAAAGCTGCCCCAATCTACATGCCATATCAGCTGCCAACATATCCAGATTAACCACCTCTCCAACCCTTTTAATCACTTTCAATCCCAAAGCCACCTCAAAACATCTTACAACCCACCGCAAAAATCTGATTTCTTTGAGAAGAACTACACATGATAAGAGTATCATCTACAAACTAGAGATGGGACACCTTTCTTTTTAAGTTATCCATTGTGAGAATTATATTATGTATAGAGTTGCATAGAAAGAAATGTTGTTTTGGAGGAATACCAGGACATCAAATAACCTTGCAAGGAAAGGATTTTCTGAGTTCAATCAAAGCTGAGTAAAAGGATTTAACAGTGATAATACCTTTTTATTTTCAGTCCAAATCCATCTATCTATTTCTCTCAGATTTTCCCTATGGTCCTTCAATAGTTCAATAGATTTAGGAAACCCACAAGCTCTTATATCTCTCAATCATTCAGATTCCTTCAAAGATTGGGGCTCTAAACTCTGTTGGTCCAAAAATCAAAATGCGCAACTATAACTCCCTATTGTCGACGCATGAATCAAAATGCACAGCTATAACTACCTAATTAATTGCCACTGCCGTTAGCTTATCCATTTTATTATTTTGTTGTCTTAACGACTCATCTTGGTAAGGTATTAGTTCTTTATACTTCTAAAATTTGAGCACATGCAAGGAAGCACGGATACCTCTAAAACCCTGTCATGTCCGTGTCCGACACGTATCAGACACAGACACTCCAAGGATACCTCTACCTACGTATCCAAGCCATGTCAGGAGAGAGAAAAAGGGAATTTTTTGTTAGAAACATTTCAGACACTCTGGTACACAGAAAATAAGGGTATTATGGTCAATCCCATAAAACTAAAATAAAAATGGCAAAATGATGAGTCAACCATGAGAGAACATAATCCAGCATTTCTTACCACTAAGCCTTTAAATTAGTTTTAGATTTTTTTTTTAATTTTTTTGATGCTTGTCCAGACCCCGCATTAGTGGGAGCCTTGTGCACTGGGCCGCCCTTTTTTTTTAAATTAATTGATTGATTAACGTATCCCTACCGCATCGTATCCTACTTTTTTAAGAATTGCCGTATCGTTGTATCCGTATCGTATCGTACCTATATCCCGTATCAGTGTCCATGCTTCCTAAAGCACATGATATATTTTTGATATTTTTTCTATGATTAATTACTACCTTCGTAGGATTCTTAAATATGTTTTTTTTCCTGGTTACTTGCAGATTTGATTTATACATTATTCTTTGTTACTAGGATAATATCATTTCTCCTATTTTATTATTTTATTGAGTTCAATCACTTTACTGTATTGTAGTTGTACTTTTTGGTTGTAGACTTTTTATTTACTTCCTATTAATAATCCTTGTCAACTTATTAGTCCTATTTAGAAATCACTTCTAGATTGCACTTTACTCACTTCATAGTTGTTTAATAGCGGTTCCCTTATCCCTTCAATTATGCATCAACCAGGCAGGTCTTGCATGGGCAAAAGCTCTTCACACCATTAGGCTGAAGGTCATGAAGTTAGTTCTCACATTCACATCACCATGTCAAAGGGGAGCAATGATCAACACCCAAAGCCTAGGGAATTCCCCTTTTCCCTATTCACTCAAGCAGTTGGCCTTAGTGAAAGGGAATAAGATCCCCAGAAAATATGCCTAACCTATGAGCAAATCTACACCAAGTAAAGTGACATTAAGGAACTCTATAACTTCGCTAGCAGAACGATAAAAGTCATTTGGGTCTCAGAGATGTGAAGAGTGATACAACAAATGTAGACAGTCCCTTTCCATCAGATTACACCAATGGCAGTAAAAATGTGGAGGGTGCTCACCAATGACCACACTCTCTAACAAGAATGACAGGCTTTTGAGCAAATTTAGGGAACTAGCCAAGCTAGTGAACGTCAGGGATGAGATTAGGATGGCTTATGCTGAAATAGAAAGATTGTCTAGCGAACTAATAAGAATTAATAGCGATATAGTTCACCTAAAAGAATAGATAGCCCAAATGCAATTCTAAGTTGCCAAAGTTGCCTAAGAACTGCAGTCATCACTCAGGCAAAGGAAGTAGAACCACAATTAACAAGTTCCCTGTCAACCAGCTCCAATAACACTTATCTTCTTTGTCTCTGTGTAATCCAGACCATTGGCTGCCACACCAATATTTCATACCATAAAATGGATAATACACATGCAATTTTAAACACTACTTCTATTCATTTTTATCTATGTTCATTGCATTCTATATTCACATTTACCAAAACAATAAAGCAATGCATTAACAGATGCCAAGGGTAGCCGGTTTGTCTAACATGAAAATCGCCATCTTAATAATTCTTCTTCTTTTGGCATTCAAAAATAAGTCATAATTGTTGTTTCCTCCCTCCCTCGAGACAGCTAGATGTTGCTAAATTCCAAAGTTATAAAGCTTTTCTTGGGGAGCTCAGTTGTTAGCAGGCTAATGGTTCAGTTCTTAAGAATAAAAAACAAAAATAAAAAATAAAAACAAAAAACAAGAGGATTTGAAAGCAAGGTTGAGACAAAGTAGGCACATTCAGCGAACACCAAATGTTCCAAGTGAAACTTTGAGTGACAGTATTTTAAAAGATAAATCCTGAAAATCCTTTGGATAAATCTATGGATTTGGGGTTACAAGATTTTGATGGAAGCCTTCGTCAGAAGATGCTGATTATTCAATTGCTAAGGGAGGAAAGGACTGGAGAGAGAAACAAGAAGAGCTCACATTGGGCTGTGAGAATGAAAGGAAGTCAGCTTGCTAGGGGGAAAGGATCTTGTTTGCATTTTTATACCCTTGTCTCTCATTGATTAATCGTCTGACCATCCCAAATGAGGTATCTCACTAGTTCATCACTTCATCGTATGACTATCTCAATGAGTGTCCATCTAAGCCCCCAGTTTGAGAGATGTTCTGGCTTGTTTTGCACATCCATGAATGGGATTGATAGGGTCTATTTATAGCTTACCCTTGACCCCACTAATATCACAAGACAACCAACGAGTGGGTGAAACTGAAAGTCGCCACGTGACTACCTGCGTGTCCAACATGTGTCACAAACCAAGTGTAGTGATTCACAAAACAGCTAGAAATCTACAATCTCAAGGACCCAGAAGTGAGTTGAACAGGGACAACCATTGTTTGGCTCCAATGCCAAGGATGTCGCACCTGGCATAAGGATCCTATGATATGTCCAGATATTTCAGTACCCTTGGCGTGGAAATAAGCTACATGTTTTGTAAAACAAACCTTGATCCTCATTAACACCAAACCTACATCCTCCCACATCACCATCATATGTAAAGATGTCCACTTTGCTCTGGCCAACTAGTAGCACCAAAACTGCAATAATATGTTCCAGCAACTACTGCCCGCATCTTGTTTACTAGTGCCAAGTTCTGAGTTTGCCACAGATTACCCTGATGTTTCGTGGTGCTGTGAAGCTCTGCAAACAATGTCCAAGTATCCAGTGCCCGCGACATGGTATGCCAAAAAAACTCCTAGATGGACAAGCATCCAAATCAAACAAGTGATGTAATCACATGCAGCAGAGGCCCAAAGTGCGGTGTACCAAGGAAACATCCCAATTGCACAAAGATTACATAGCAGGCATCCAAGGCCCAAGGCTTGGCTCACCAAAGAAGCATCCCCACAAAAACTTAAGAAGTATTACCTTGAGTAGTCTTGGCCAGCCGTTGTGGTATGGCAGGTTTGGTGTATTTATCCTGTAAAATCTTTGCCCTTTTCCAAATTTAGGGGACACACACAAATAAAATAATATAAAAAACAATATTTGAGATTTCGAAAAATGCCTCCAAATGCTTCAAGCAAGAAAGAAAACAGCAATAAAACCTTGTGTTATTCAAAGCTCAATAGGCAAAAATCTCTCTTTTTAAGCCATCTTTAGTCCTCTTACAATGAAACTATCCCACTTACCAGATAAGGTTCAAACTTCGGGCTTTTCATCCCCACTTTATGATGGTTCAGCTGCTATTGCAAAAATCCTTATTATAACAGAAGAGAGTTAAGGAATTCTAGTAATTAGTTAGGAGCAGGACAATCACTTACATGACGTTTCAAGTGATCAGTAACAGTCAAGTAGAGGACCTAACAGATTAAAGGATTTGTTTGCCATATTGCACACAAATCTTTTACCATCTGATCTTTCTTAGATCTATGTCAGCGACACCAAGATTAAATTTGGTTGCTATACTATGGTAATTTCAGTAATTTTGTATCTCTCTCTGTGTAAAAGCAATGGTCTTTGTACGTCTTATAGTTACTGGATCTGGCCCAACTCAAAAGTCATGACATATGAGAATTCGGTATGTTGTAGCTTCTGGAATACGGATTTATAGCTGCAGAGATGTCCTACACGAAGTATGACATGCTGGAAGGGCTCTAAAAATATCAGGTTGTCCCGTATATTACTATATTATAAGATGCCTCTCTTGGTTACTAGCTATCTAACATATGGGTGAATGCCCATCGGGCACTACAACTAAGAGGGAAAATTGTAATCATCTTGCTCAAGTCCAAAAATCACAGAACCCCTGGCATCAAAAACAAGCTGCGTTGCCCATGCTGATCCTCTAAACTAGTTGAGACAAGATAAAACCGCCTGATTGTCTTAAATGTGATTGCAGAAACGGCAAGACTACACATCCACAAAGAAACGTAACCAAGATAAGGATCTTACATTTGTGGTGCTCTTTCGACATGGAGAGCTCAAGGCCTGACACTGCCGAAAAAACTGCACACAAAAACACATTCAAATAATCCAGTGAGTTAAGTTCCAAAGTTTCAAAATTTAGAAGAAACCCAGCCACAAGAAATGGATTCCCAGTACCAGAAATTGCCGGAGTGAGGACCCCATCACCAATGACCATACAAGTTCCAATCAGAGCCAGAAGAAGCAGCATCCTCTGCAACACCCTGTGCTTCTCCAACGTCGATTTTAACCTCGACCCAATACTCCGGTTCAGTGGGCCAATGCCATCCTTCTTGTACGCCGATAGCTCCTCATCCGCAACCTGGCAATTAGGCAAGGAACTCATCCTAGCGTGCCGGCACAGCAGTGAGTACAGCGCAAAAGTCCCACCTTCGCCGTTATCGTCAGCCCGGAGCACGATAAAGACATATTTGAGCAGCGGCACCAGTGTAAGCGTCCAGAACACGAAAGACAACACTCCATAAATCTCCTCGTTGGTCTCTGAGTGCTGAATATCCTCGGCAAAGGCGCTTTTGTAAACATAGAGAGGAGAAGTACTCAAATCCCCATATACAACGCCCAAGCTCTGATAAGCTAGAGTCAAGAGCGTCCTCCATGATTCCCTCTGCAACAACAACAAGAACACCACTCTGATCAGAAAACTAAGACAGGAGGTGTTCTATAAGGCATATTAGCAGAACCCAACTCACCTTAACACGATTCCCATAAATCGCACCTTCCAGATCCATTACGAGCTCACTCAAAAACCCAGAAAACCCATTTTCTTACTGTAATCTGAAGAGATACAATGGGAAACAAGATAGAGAAACGCCTTCCCAGTAAGAGCTTTGGAAAAAAAAAAAAAGGAATTATTTTAAGGAGAAGAGATTATTTTTATTTAATTTTTTTTTAAATCATAAACAGCAGTTGAACAACCATCAATGGCGACACCTGAAGAACAAACACGAAACGCCACAACATAAATATGGAAAGAAGGTCTTGGAGGAAACAAGGAGGATGGTTGGAACAAGAGCAGATGATTAGAAGAATAATTTGCGTGGGAAAATGCGCGCTGAGAAAGATAGAGACTTGAGAGAGTACCTATTTTGTTTTATAGTTGGTGGATTTTGTGTTCTACCTAAAACTTCTTCTTCTTCTTCCTTTATTCTTTTTTTTTTTTTTTTCTTACTAAGTTTTTTATATTATAAAAGCGATCCTTCTCCACTAGCCAGTTGCGGAGGCGATAGAGCGAAATGCTCCGAGGACAAGGAGGCAAAATGTTACTTCATTTAATCAACCTTTGATATGAAAGAGAAAAAATGTGGGGGGCAAAATTACATGAGTCGGACAAGCCGATTCGGCAAAGAACTTGTGAATTTTTTTCAAAATGACCAAGTTGCACTAACACGTGTAACCCCAATATCATGTAAGGCTACCTAACTTGATAAACCTAATTAAAATAGATTTAGATTGTTCAGCCTAGTCACTTGTCAATCCAGCCTTGCAGTTGTCATTCCAAACCATTGAATTAGGTTGATATCCTCTGCATATTCACGCCGGGGCTGGAGCCACCAGTCAATGAATCACTAAGGATGTGTTTGGGAGCCACCTGTAATATAATCATTTCATTTTAATTTCGTAAGGCATTTGTAGTCATAAGCTGATGGTTTCGAAATGAATTCATTCTTATTTATATTGATTTGTTGAGGCCCTGCTTGGCTTCCACCTAAAATGTAATCATTTCATTTCAAATTTCAGTGGTTTAAAATGAACTCATTTAGATTTATACTGATTTGTTAATTGCATGTTTGGCAGCCACTGTAATGTAATCATTTCGTTTGAGTTTCAAAAGAATTTGTAACCATGAGATGATGGTTTTCTAATGAACTCATTCAAATTTATACCAATTTGTTAACTATAATTAGAAATGAAATCATCTTGAGAGTGGATTGTATATGCTCCTCTTAATGAACGCTCCTCTATGCCCCCTGTCAAGGGTTGGGCACATCAGCGCCAACAAATGATTTTTATCTTTTTGGGGGGGCACATTTCACTTGTCAGCGCTGATGTGCTTGCCCCCTGACAGGGGCTGAGAGGAGCATTCATTAAGACAAGCAAATACAATCCACTCTCGGTCATCTTAGGCCTTTCTATAAAATGAAATGACTTATGTTATCAATTATAAATCGCTACAAATCTAAATGAGTTCACTACAAACCGTCTCATTGTGACTACAAAAGACTTGAAGAACTTAAATGAAATAATTTTATTACAGGTAGCTGCCAAACACAGCCTAACTAAAATTAGATATGAAGTCATCTTAAGTTTTTTTTATAAAATGAAATGATATATGTTATAAAGTATAAATATGACTCAGTTGATTTTGAACTAACACCTTGTGACTATAAATGCCTTGAAAATTTGAAAATAAATGATTTTATTGCATATGGTTGCCAAACAGGGCCTAACTAAAATTAGAAATGAAGTCATCTTAGGTATTTTATAAAAATAAATAAATAATTTATATTATCATTCATATTTTGGTGATGAATGAAGATCAATCCATTAAATTTTATTGATTTCAATTTCAACCATCACATTATGGCATCAAAAGCCTTGGGAATTTGAAATGAGATGATTTCTTTATCGGTGGCTGCCAAACACAGCCAACATATGTCAACACCTAATTCATAGGCATAGCCTTGGGAGTGAGTAGAATTGATTCACTATATGGTAGGGAGACATGGAAGGTAGGACACGAGCAATTAAGACTTGAATTTGATTGTGCCACGTGTGCCAGGTGATTTCATCCCGTTTGCTGTACTATTTCTGACACTAATAACAGTTGAGGTGGCGGCCTAAAATGAGTTTTTGTATTTTTCCACTCATTTTTACATGTGGCAGTTGTGTTTTTCCACTCATTTTTACATGTGGCAGGTTTTATCCAACATTATATGTTATATAGTAAAAAATATGAGTCATTTTTCACGTTTCAATTATTTCATAATGGTACAATGGTAGTCGCTTGGGCTGTCAACGTGAAAACATGGATTCCAGTTAAATAAAGAAACATTTTGGGTCCAAAAAAAGCTAATGAACAGGTACGTGTTTTGTCCACCCTCCCAACACCCTTAATCACAGACCAGCATTGGCTAATGACCTTTTAATTATTTCATTAAAAAAAATTAAAAATCCAAGTCTTTTGTGACTCATGGAGCAAAAATGCAATACATAATGGACCAAAGGGATGACAAGGACAAGAAAGTGATACATACGAATAAACCATTAGATCTATGGGTCTGATATCAAGTGTGACACCCCCCTTGATGGGACACTCAGGAGGGGGAATCAAAAACCTCCAAAAAGTGAATTGATTCTGCCCACCAAGTGTCCCATTAGGGGGCGTGGCGCATACGATTTCATCCCGATAAATGGTCTGAATCTGCCATGTCATGCATCCTAGTGGCAAGAAAACCCTATCATTACAGGCTTCAATGCCCATTGTCACCATGTGACAGTGAAAAATAAAACCCTTTGGCATTTTTATTATTATGAGTGTCAAATACCATATCAAGAGCTAGTAGAGATTTTTTTTTTTAGAAATTGATTAGTGTTTGAAGCTTTTAAGTCCAAAAGTATAGCATGTAGAACAAGGTGGTTGCGTTGATTTAGGAGAATTTTAACAATAAAAGAACCAATTGCTTTTTAGCTCATAGAATTTCCTTACTTTTTTGTGATCTCACTTGGAGAAGTTTGACACTCAAACTCCCAAGTCAAGGAACTTGGCAGGATGCGCCAAACCCACCATGCAATTCGTGAAACATTGCAGAGCATGATGCACACATGGTTCAAAGCATCACTTACAATCTTCGGACTTAAACCTTGAAATTGCACATGGGAGATGGTTCCTTTGACCATTGAAGTAGGATCTGAATCAAAGAGTATCACAAAAAGCCCTCAACCTTGTTTTATATATAGGATACATATTTTTGGCGCATGTGAGGGTTGTAGAGTTTTTCAAACAATATCATGAGTTTCTAAAAGAAACGGTAGAAAAAGAAAAAAAAAAAAAAAAAGAATAAGAAAAAGAAAAAAAATAAATAAATAATGGTCCATGATCAATGGACCCATGAACCCATTAAAAAAAGTTTAAGCCATCATCCCTCACTAAAAGGAGCCCTAGCTTTTGTAAAAGAAATGGGACCCATAAAATCGGGATAGAGATGCAACACTGACTATAATTAGTATTCTTAACATTATAATAACTCACAAATAACTACTAAACAGAAGATGGATTTCGGATAAACACAAAATAGAGCCCACAGAGTTTAATCAGAAGCGAGTCCTTTTCGCTGGTTTTATAAGGAACCAAATCATCAATAAAAGAACGAAGCTTCTAGATTAAAAAAAGATAAGGAAAGCCAAACGATTTTCCTTTTGTATTTTGCTTGGTCTTTCTCTGAAATAAACAAAGCATACCTCTAAAGAGGTAAAGTAAATGAATCGAAGAGACCATAAAGAAAGAGCGAGAGTAGAGGCGTCACCTTCGGTTTGAAACCCAAACACACCATAAAGTTGGACGAAACGTATTGGCGCATTGCTATGACACGATGCTTTTTGTTTTTTTTTTAAGTACGTCTCCACTCGCGTCCACGTCCGTCTCTTCTCCCACTTTCCTTCCCTGGCTCTGAGTGTGACCTAGAATCTGAAAGAAAAAAATTAATATTATAACTAGGTCTACAGAATCAAACCGATCGGATATTCGTGAATTAAATAAAGTAGATGAACAACTACAATTATTTATTTAATCATTCCGTCACATCGTAGCCCTTCCACACAATTCTTCAATTAATTAACCATAGATAACTCCATCAGCAAATCTTGACGAATTCTGGAGTTGAACTGTTTGTGATTTGGAATCATATTCTATCAAATTTGCTTGAACTAATTGTGATTTGGAACTCAAGCTCGTCAAGATACAGAACCAAATGTCAAATCCTTAAAGTTGGCTTTAAATGTTGTATCTGTTAAGTTATTAGACCTTTTCCCTTTGACATATCGGTTTTTTTTAGGTTAAATGGTCGAGGTATTTAACATTTGAATCAGAGTTGGGTACTTACGTTGCAAGTTCGAGCCACGAACCACGAAAGAAACAACTTGTTAAGAAGACAACCAAGACTAGACTGGAGGAGGACCCTCTGCGACGACTCTCTTTGTGTGACATCGTGAGATGAGACACAAGGGGGGTTTCATTTCACTTTTTGGAGATGTCACATCACCCCCAAAAAGTGAAATGATACTTCCCCTCTATCTTGTCTCACGACGTCGCACAAAAAGAATTGTTAAAGATAATTTGAATCCAGACTAGAGTGAGAGTTGCTATGGTACGATAGAATGTGAAAAAGCTATCTAAATCAAATCAAACCAATACTAGAATGAAAGCTGTTAGGATGTGAAAAAATTATCTAAATCAAATCAAAACTCACTCCAATGAGAGCCCTCACAAAGTTGAAAACCACCGTCTTTCCAAGGTATCACACAGGAGGAATCAATTTACTTTTGTGACATCTCAAAATTTGAATTGATTCCTCCTTATGTGGCCCTTAAGTGCCTTACAACAAGGGGAGTGGGTTAGAGGATTTCAGACCGGTTTGTTATGTGCTTAGTTGAGTAATTAGACCCTCTTCCCCGCAGACAGGTCTTTTGAGGTAGAATGGTCGAGTTATTTAACATTAAATACAGAGATCCGAAGCCTGAAACCTCGGGATCCACTGGTCGTCTCCTTCGAAATATCTTTTACTCTAATTATTGTAAAAATGAAACCCTAGGCGTGCTTCAAATCGTGAGGACAACCAGTGGTCCATCTAATCTGTCAGTTCACTGGGCCCGACTGAACCTGAACAAGAGCATGGCCAGATTCAAACCCTGCGTCGCAGACTTTTTCAATCTGATCCAGAAACCATGATAGACCAAGAGAGAAACAAACTGCGCATTAAATGAGTTCTCTGTGTAGAGATCAGCGACGAGAGGATCTCCCGGAAGTGGAGGGTCCATCCATCGGGGTGACGTAAGAGAGTTTTCCTTCGTATGAGACGTTTCTTGATAATAAAATAGTCTGGTAGACGGCAATATTTTTTGGATTTCCTGCGGAACCCTAGAAGAAGAAGATCGAGTCCCCATAGAATCTGGGGATTTTTATTTTATTTTTTTCGCCGGGTTGAAATTGAAATGAGGGTTTGGGCCACCGACGGCCCGACAGAATTAATGCAAAAAAGTCGTTTTTAAAGTGCGGAGTGCCCTTTGGCCACCCACGTCCGGCGTCGCCACCGTCGCAATCTCAATTCACAACAGTGACCGTCTTTAGAGAATATATTAAAAAAAAAAAGTGAAACGTGTGGTTAGCGTGGAGGGAGGAGGGGATAGGGGACCCACCTTTTAAGTGATCCATCGCCGTCCGGTGGACCATCCAACTTTCAGTGTCACTGAAGGTAAACAGTTTTCGAGGTAACCTAAGTCTCCCAAGTGGAGAGTATATTCCAATGCCTTCTAATCTAGGGAAACAATTTGTAGCACCAGGACGTTGGGTGACACACGGCCAAAAAAGTTAAAATATACCTAGCGCGGGAGCACAAGATATGGTAATTCACTTTTTTAACCAGTCACCTAAAACCCTAGTACTTTAGGGTTGCCACAAGTTTTGGCACTACAGAAAACTAGAGGTGGCAATGTTTGACACGACCCATGAACCCAACAAGAAAATAAGCGGGTTAGGGTTGACCCTAAATGTGTTTCGGGTCAACTCAACCCGCTTTAATACGATTAATAATTGGGTCGGGTTAAGGTTGAGCCAAATCATCTTATACCCTTACCTTGACATGACACGAACCCAACTAGTCAAGACGAATTATCACATAACCTGTGAACCCGACACGATCCAACATGAAAATAAATTGGTTAGGGTTGACCCTAAACGTGTTTTGGATCAAAACAAGTCAACCCACTTTGACACAATTAATAAATGGGTTAGGTTAGGGTTGACCAAATAGTCTTATACCCTTACCTCGACACAACACGAACTTGACATGCCAACACTATTTGCCACCCTTACAAAAAAAACCCACTTTCAAAGTGGATTTCTTGGAGTGACCCTGAAACACTGCTGGGTGGCTTTTCACTTTTTCCACCCACATGTCACCCGATGCCCAGGTGCTTCAAGGTCGCTCCAAAAAATCCACTTTGGGCTTTGGCTATTGTGAGTTGGATTCTTCCCAAGAGGAAGGACTCCATTCCTCTAACCTAGGCTGCCAGATTAGTTACTTTGGTCAATCACTTATGATTCAGAACACAAGCAACACCCAAAGCCCAATTGCTTTTTGAAAAATTGTTAATTGGAGTAATCAATCTTATTAGCCACCAAGTTGCTTTAACACCAATAAATTAATCAGGATATATATACTAATTTAAACGAATAAGGATATTTAATCAGATATAAATAGATTTGTATTTGCTTTAAAGCAAAGAAAATGCAAAAATATAAGTGAATAATTGACAACCTTAATATAGTTTGTCATAACTAATATTTATATTATAGCATATGAATAGCTTAATCCTAATCCTAAAGTTCTAAACCATTTCTCATCTCCTATTCGTATTTCATATAATTCATATTCATATCCAATATTGGTTTAAGTAAACAAATAAGAATACAGTTCAGATTTTTAAATATCCAGAAATATAAGAATTTAATATGATATTCAGTTAAACATATGAATACGAATACGAATACGGATATACTGATATCCGCTTTGTATTAGGTCCATTTGCAGCTCTAACCTCTGAACTGGACACATTGATGTATTGGGGAGGGAGAGTAGGGAATTTTCTTTACTACACTAAAATTGATTGATTACGAAAACATCAACAAAGCGAATTTCCCCTCAGTGAAAAAAAATCTGACAACCCTCTTACACTAGGCGCTGTGCGACACGTGATAAAAAAATGTGAAAAAGCCATCTCTTTACACAACAACCAGTGTAACCTATCTATAAAAAGTGGGAGGAGGACCACAGGACATTCTTCCTTTTAGAGTTGAAGCATCTATGAATATACCATGGGGATCTCCTGTCTAAGTAGGACACACATCATCAATACTGATAATTTTGGCTGACTTATTTTCCCTTGATTGGTGGTAGTGCAGGTTTTTTGACAATTAATGAACCATGTGTCAATTACTCCAGTACTCCATCCCTCTCAAGGAGTTGGCAACTGTCATTCGCACAAGAAGGGATTTCTTATATTTTCAATTTTTTAAAGGGAGGCTTTCTGCCGCATGGCGTTGGGATTTCTTATATTTTCAATTTTTTAAAGGGAGGCTTTCTGCCACATGGCACAACGCCATGCGGCTTAAATTTACAACACGAGAGAGAGGAGGAGAGGAAGATAAAATCAACCCCTAGTGTCCAGCTACCTGATCAAGGGCTTCTTGCTTAACACGTCATGCTTTTTTTTCACATTTTTTGTTCTCTTTAACTTAAAAATTTTGAAGAAAAAAAAAAAAATACCAATCATGCCAATCAGTATAATTATTAGAAGACCCTGTTTTTTTTTTTAATGATATATTTACTTAAATACCCTCAGATGCTTTTTCCCCTTATCATGAATGGTCGGACCCCACAGGAACAATCCCTATGGGGGACTCAAAATGTTGGTAAACACGTGGAACACATTAAGCCACTATCTAAGATACAACGCTTGAAATACACTCCTTTTTTTTTTTTTTTAAATCAGAGTTGCTCTCTTTCAATTGCCCAATCATGGGAGCACGAGTGCTTTATTTGTGTTAGGCAGTTTTGGACGTTTTCTTAGTTATGAAAGGTACTCTAAAACCAGACAAAAGGAGTCAAAGCAGTTTTCTTCTCTCCTAAAACCCTAAGGAAGTAGGACTGGACTGGTTAGAGTTTGATATATTTTCAACACTCCCTCGTGAGGGACACTCCTTGAGAATGAACGCAAAACCTACATACATACGCACAGAGAACCCAGAAAAATAATTGTACCCATAGAGAGATTTGAATTCGTGACTTAAAACCTTCTTAGAAGTAGCCGGATTGTATGCTACGTGTTGCCTGACAACGATGCTTATCACACTGATCTTACAATTCGTCTTTGGAAGTTAACAAATGAAAAGAAAGTTACAAAAGAGAAATGCCTTCCATGGAAAAATAAAGTTTCAAGCGGATGACACGAGAGACGCACATGAACAAAGATGGCAGACACCCCCCATGTGTGAAGCATGGGATGTGATTGAAAAATGTTCCATATTGATCCATGTGAAGCATTAAGCAGAGACATTTTCCTTCATATGCGGACTTGTTTCTCCATTGATCCCCCATTACAAACTTTCTCTCAGAAGAATATCAATATGAATGTTAAAAGTTGCTGGACATGACAATAATACAAATATATTACCAACTTCCTAACGCTGCCGCTGCCTAGTTTCTTCTGAACAAATTTTCGATTATTTGTTCTATTATTGGTTGGGTAATAGTTGCAGAAGACCCATACCAGATTTCAGACAGCCTAAAAGACATGGACATGAGATCATTGGGAGGGTCAAACCATATATGTCATCCCCACTTGCATGATATTCATGTGTGGAACACTCATATTTGCAGCCCCCGCTCTGCAGTTCCTCCTCAGGAATGCATAAAAATAGTTTATAACCAGCTTCTTAAGGAACCAAGAATCCTTCCTAGCTCTCACATCCCCATGTGCAAGCAGATATGTAAAACCTGAATTAATAGCTTCTTGAAGAGCTGAAAGCTCGTACTCCAGGCCTGGGTTTTCATCTGACAAGATGACACTAGATGGAAACATGGACACAGCTTCTCCCGAGGTAGAGGTGCTTGCCTCCCCCATTCTTTGATCATGCATCAATGGAATCTGAAGCTCGTCAACCTCACCACCTGGGACTCCACAGTCCCTTGGCCTCACTGAAACACTATCAAACTCCAACTCGGCTATACTGATTTCCAATGCAGATTCTTGAGCTTCGTTTCTCAAGAACTTCTCAAGGCTCTGGACCAAATGCTGCTCAAAGGCATGGTGATCTTCCTTCCTGACATCTTTGTACCCATAACGGGCAATGCATCTAAACATGTGGTAATCCTTTGGACAAATCCTTCTGAATAGAAACCTTTCTTCTTGAGGGACAACAGGGACTGGTACGTACTTGATGCAGACAAACACAATTGTAGAATGAATTGCTGGAAGGCTGAGTAGTAACTGACCAAAGATCGAGGGAATTCCCTGGACCAGCTCGTTGTATAGTAATCCAATCCCCGGGACTCTGATGGTTCCAAGTGTGGACCCCAGTTCAAGCACGAAGTCCATGGAAATTTTTTCCCTAACCTCACTCTGG
Organism: Platanus orientalis; assembly: GCA_025762735.1. Classification (NCBI taxonomy): domain Eukaryota; kingdom Viridiplantae; phylum Streptophyta; class Magnoliopsida; order Proteales; family Platanaceae; genus Platanus; species Platanus orientalis. The sequence goes on along the minus strand of JAOXJP010127854.1, from coordinate 10,716 downwards.
TACTTCAGCACGCTCCCATAGTTCCAAGTGTACATTACACAGAGGAAACAAGATGCAAAAGCAAGTGGAAGCCACCCTCCCTCCAAGATCTTTGTCAAGACTGCAGACAAGTAGACGAGCTCTACCGTCCCAAATACAAGCGGGAAACACAGAGCCAGAAACAGGTTGGTCTGCCATATCAGAAGCATTACAAGTGTCACCAACGTCGTGCTCACCATCATGACACCAACCTCCGCAATGCCTGCAAGAACAATTTTTGTTGTGTCAGTAAGATCCATTGGGGTTAGCCAACACACAATTTTTCCTATTTTAATCAAAAAGGGAGAAAAGGACACTTTATGTTAGATAGGCCCAGCCTGAAAGAATACTTAACCGTATGCGTTGGCTATGTCGGTGGTGCTCCTGAAAGAGGCAACCACTATAATGCACATGATCATCAGGAACCAATTGATGACAGGAATGTAGATCTGACCCATGAATCTCTTGGAAGTGTGAACTATCTTCATCCTTGGGAAGCAACCGAGAGCCATGGATTGTTTGATGCACGAAAATGTAGCAGATATCATGGCTTGACTGGCAATCATGGCAGCAAATGTGGCTATAACAAAAACTGGCCAGAACAGACCATCTGTTTGTTGGCAACAGTTAACATTACAAGGGGTAACACATCCAACATCAATGCAATTTCCAATAAAAATGATCTGAAAGAATTTATAGTTGAGCAGGGTAACATGACAGGAGACAATTACAGACAGTACTCACTTGGAACTGAATCATAGAATATTCTTTCCGCAGAGGACGGGTATTTCATTAGATAAGCAGCTTGGCCCATGTAAGCCAAAAGAAGGCAGGGGAATACGACACATGTGAAGGCAATCTGTGAGCAACAAACAGATTTCAATGAGGGTACTGCCATTAATGTTTGTGGAACCCATGAAGATGAACACACCATAGAGAGATGGAAGTGCTAAGGAGACTGCTCTTATCCCCTGACCGCCTCTTGGCCTTCCTGTATTTAGGATCAGGGCAGTCCTACGGCAACTCTAAGGGTTGACCTGATTCTAAATGCAGTGCAGTCAAGAGGCAGACCACAAGGATGAGGGCAGTCTTCTTAGCAATGCCCCTGAAACACACACACACACACACACACACATATATATATATAGAGAGAGAGAGAGAGAGGAAACACCTGTATAGATACAACAGAAAAATGGCCTAGATCAGCAAACATTGCTTCAGCTCCTGCAATCACAAAAATAATGTGTAGGAAGAAAGAAATATTCAATGGTATTATACAGATTCTAAGATTTGAAGTTCTTTAATTAATGTGTTTATATTTTATTGATCTGAGATTGGTAACTATTAATAAGGTTATTGATGTAGGATATCAAGGAAATTAATATTCCTACACTTAATCAATTAAAACAAGCCAAAAGAATGATTATTGAATAATAAATAATGCTGAAAATTTAAAGAAAGTAATCAAAAACCCTAATCATTAAAGAAGATAATCAAGAATCAAACAAAACACTTCAAGAAGGATGGAGTAATCAAAGGAAAGCAAAGATTCAAGAAGAATGAACGAAAGAATGAAGGAATTAGATGAATATTCAAAATCTGTCCAAAATTCAAGATGGGTTTTCAATTTTGATGCCCTAAAAAGATGGAGACATGATGGGACATGCAGCAGACTCCCTTTGTTTATATAGTACTTTATGTTTTTTAAATAAAATTTTAAAGGAAAAAAAAAAAGGTGTTATAAGTGTACAGCTAGGAGAGGGTTTGGGTTTAGGGTTCAAGAATTGAGAAGCTTCAAGAAAAACTAGAATCTATCGTTAGAAATTGGGGAAAACAATGTTGATGGGTGTTTTAGGTTATAGGAAGACTAAACCTACAAGGAATTGAGTTTGTATGGGATGATGAGGGAGTAATTAGAAAAAGAAAGTTTGCCGAAAAATTTTCTGTAACACATAAAAGTGTAGAAAGTAGGGTGAAGAACATGGGGAAGAAGATGGAGAAAATGATGGGTAATGCGTAAGAACAATGAAGATTGTAAAAGGAGGTAGAAGAAAAAGTTTTAAAGAGAGAATAAAGAATTCTCACCAGAAAACTTTAGAGAAGAAAGAAAAGAAGATTGAAATATTGTGGAGATTAGATAAGAAAAAAGACAAAGAAAGAAGGGTGTGAACTCAGCTTACTGTGAGGGATGGAGAGAGATAACCAGCTCAACTGTGGCTTCAAGAAAAAATCAATTCCTTAATTCTTCCAAAACTATCGTACAATGAGGTCTTCAAACCTATTTATAATATTAAAAAAATGAAATTGAACCAAAATAGCCTCCCTTATATGGCCAACCTAAAAAAACCTAGAAAAACTCTAAAAATATATTTAAAATTCCTAAAACAGTCATAAACTATTTTTAATTAATCTTAACCCCTCCCCATGGCTCATATGGCCTTATTACATCAAATTTCACTAACAAAACCCTCCTAAAACATTTAAAAAAAAAAAAACTAAACTAAAGCCTACAATTTATTGGCTTCCATAAAGGCTTGTACTTTTCAATCCACTAAAGAGCTACCTCATTAGTTATATACATGGAAAGCTACTGATCTTCGTACACAGTGGAACCAACTGGGCTTGAATTAGATTCAACATATGGTATTAGAGTAGAAACTTTGTAGTAGGCTTTGGAAGGAGAAGATGAAGGAGAAGAAGAACAACAAAAAGAAAAGAAAGAAGAAAAAAATGATTTGGGGGTAAAATGTAGGAATCTTAGATGCTCCCACACTCTTATTATGTATGATATACTGTATAGCATTAGTATATCATACAAGTACGATACAAAAAACAAAAAGAACTTAAGTACCCTCTAACATTATGTAATTACAACCATGCCACATACCATATCTATGAATGTTACTATCTAATGACATAGACATGATCTCCAACACTCCCCTTCCAACTGGAGAATAGAGATCCCACATTCCCATCTGGCTAATAATGGAGAAAAATTGAGCACTGTTTAACCCCTTGGTTAGTATATCAGCAAGTTGATCAGTTGTCCTAATAAAAATAGTGCAAATATTACCTGTCTTTAGATGGTCCTTATAAAGTGACAATCTACCTCCGCAAGCTTGATTCTATCATGTTGTACCATGTTGTGGACAATACTGATTACTGCCTTATTATTACAGTATAGGGAAATTGATCCTTGTATAGGGAATCCCAACTCAGCCAACAAACCTCTAATCTATAGAAGCTTGCAAATCCCACAAACCATAGACCTAAACTCTACTTGTGCACTTGATATTTCCACTATAGACTGTTTCTTGCTTCTATATGTAACAAGGTTTTTGCCAACAAATGTACAGTAATCTAAAATGGACCTTCTGTCGGATACAAATCCAACTCAGTCTACATCCATGTATGCCTCCACTCGAAGGTCTCCTCTCTTTTGCTTGAGAAAGACCCTTACCTAGATTCTTCTTCAAATAGCAAATGTCAAGCCTAGTGAACATAACGGGAGTGTGCATAAACTAACAACTCTAAAAATATATGCAATGTCAAGCCTAGTGAGAGACAAAGATTAGTTATCCCACTAATCTTTGATATCTTTATGCATCAATTAACCTTGTACTTTCATCTTCCCTTGGATTGAGGTTGGAATCTATTGGGGTGACACACAGTTTGCAGCTCATCATATAGTATCTTGCAAAAAATATAGAACGTTTTTTTTTTCTTGTGATAGAAAGGTGTTTGTCTTAGATCAAACCACTTCGATCTCAAGGAAATACCTCAGTTGACCTAGATTTTTAATCTTAAATTTCGTTTCCCTCATAGCTTCTTAGGGCCTTTATTTCACAAGGGTCATTGTCTGTAACCCCAATATCATCAACATATACAATAAGAGGTATCACCTTTCCTTCCTAACATTTCACAAGCAAGTTATAGTCATCTTGACTTTTGTATGTACTCATTCCTCATTGTAGCACCTCAAAATCTCTCAAACTATGCCCTTGGTGACTGTTTCAAACTAAATAAAGCTTTCTTCAATTGAAACACTTTTCATTTCCCTGACATACTAAAAGCCTAGAGGTTGTCTCATATAAACTTTCTTCTCCAAGTTCCCATGAAGAAAAACATTCTGCATATCCAATTACAAAAGCGGTCATTCTCATGGAGTTCATTCTAGCTACTGGTGCACATAGGAAAAAGTATAACCATTTACCACCAATCTTGCTTTGTTTACTACTCCATCCGATTTAAGCTTCGCTAAAGACCCATTTTCACCCCACTGGTTCGTGCCTTTTGATAAGTCTGTTACATCCCATATACATTTTTTTTTCCAATGCCTTCATTTCTTCCTTCATGGCTTTTTGCTATTTTGGTTGAAAGAGAGTCTTTGCAACACTACATAGAATAGAAATAGAGGATAGAGAAGTAGAGAAAGCTCGAAATGAAGGAGAAAGGGCATCATATGAAACATGATTAACAATTAGGTGATGACTACAAGAGTGAACTCCCTTTCTAAGAGTAATAGGAAGGTGGAAATCATCATAAATAGGATCGGAAACATTACAAGCATCAAGCAATGGAGATGGATGTAAAAGGTTTCCTGGAGAGGTATATTAGGGTAATCTCTTAAAGCTTTCTTCTTCCTTGAGTATATTTTGGAAAAGTCTTTTTTACCACAATAGTCTCCCCTTGCTTCGATCATCAACTTCATCACCATCTCTACTAGTTTTACTGCTACCATAAAAGGCGAATAAGGTAACATACAAAGGAAGAGAAATCCCTTCTTCACCAATGTTTAAAAACTAGCTAGTTACCAGGAAAACTCAGGCAAGTTACTCCACTCGACAGAGTGTCTGCTTGACTCGTCCCAAAAAAAGGGTGACGTTACCCCCCTTGTTCTAAGATTTGGAAGCCTCCTATTACCCCTATGGTAAAAGCCTTCTCTTGGACAACAACCCTTAATCAAATTAACAGTTAACGCTATGGATAACTTGCAGCGGAGAAGACCCTTCAAGTCTATCTCTCCTAATTGGTGTGTGTTATGTAAAAAAGAGGGGGAAACATTGAACCATTTGTTTCTCTCTCACAATTACTCAAGATCAATTTGGAATTACTTTTTTTTGTTAATCTAAATTGCTCTTGGGTGATGCCAAGAGACCTAGTGGATCTACTCGCCATTTGGAGTGTAGGTGGTTTAGGAGAGAAATGCAAGTGTTTTGGGGGGTGTTTGTGTCACGTAGTGTTATGGAATGTATAGAAAGAAAGGAACCTAAGAAAATTTAAAGACAAATACAAGTCTTTCAAAGAGGTCATTGACTCTATCATTCGTGAAGTTGGTGGTTGGTTGTTCGTCACCAAAGAGTTTCAAGGGTTGTCGCTAGTGGATTTTGTTCATGACTGGAGAACATGCATTTCACTCAATTCTTCATTATAGAATTGGCCTATTCTTTGTTGGCTGCCCCCTCCTCCCAAAGTTTGTAAACTTAATTTTGATGATTCGTCTATGAGTAATCCAGGCCCGAGTGGGTTTGAGTATGCTATTTGTGACTCTCAAGGGGATATCATCAAGATCGTCGTGAGCACCCTTGGTGTAGCTGATTCTACCAAAGTTGAGGTCATGGGTCTCTTTATGGGGCTTCAGAATTTTCATACGTTAAATTTGAATTAGACCTTGGTTGAGGGTGACTCTTCAGTAATGGTTAGGTGGGGGTTGGGCTATTCCCCTATTTCTTGGAAATACATGCATCTTATCCATGAAATTAGGGATTTTGTGGTTTCCTTAAAAATTGTTTTGGCTCATGTCCCGAGATCCCAAAATGGGCTTGCAGATAAAATTGCTAAATGGGGGTTGAGTTGCCTAACGTAGTGAGACCTAATGTGATGTCAGATTTTCCGGGAAAAGCCCTCGAGCTCCCTTGTATTGTTCTTTCTTTCTTCCTTCCTTTCTCAATAAATTCGTTATTTATCCAACAAAAAAAAAGACAGACAACTGGGCCAAGTTGACCGAGTTACTCGGACAAGTTTTTCAAGAACCCAACCGAGTTAGTCTGTTTTTTCCCATATATATACCCTTTTAGGCTTTAAGTAAAAGCCCTAAAAAAAGAAACCCATAGTTCCCTTCCACAAACACTGTTCATCGCCTCCTTCCCACACACGATTCACCGTCTCCTTCCCACACATGTTGTTGCTCATCACTTCATCTCCTCTTCCCTTCCGTCTTCCATTATATCTCCTTCTTCCATTCCAGTTGAGTTTCCCATACACATTGTTCTTCCTAACAGGCTACTAATCTTTGTTGTTTTTTTTATTTATAAAATCTTAGAAGACGAGTGGAGAAGTTGATTGAAACCACGAGCAAGAGAGGTAGAGTTATTCCAAGAGCTTTTTATTTTTTATTTTTGTCCTTATCTCTTGTTATTCAGAGATTTGATATTTTCGTTCTTCCATAATCCCTTTACAAGTTTTGATGCCTTTGTTTTGTATATATTAATGTTGTCTCCATTGAGGCATTGATAGATGATAATCTATTAATAATTGCTTTACAGTTTACATGGATGATTTATTCATTTAATTTATTAATAATTTCGGTCCAAGCCATTCCAGTCCCTTCCCCCAAATTCCATCGGTTTATAAGAGGTTAGAGGTTTCACAAAAAGGAAAAAGATACCCAACATCTCTCTCCATCATAGGTAATCCAAGTAATATAATGTGGAAATAGAAGTTGGGTCTCAATGAAATACCATGTGCTAAATCCGTAGTCACAACCCTTTGAGCATTGTATAGTATGTAATTAAAACTAAATTCTTGACAACCTTTACTTGGAAAAAGCAACATCCTTAAAGCACCACGAAGGTAATGGTTCCTATTGAGATTGAGATGGCCAAACGGAAAACAACCCATTTAATACTATATGACTTCAAACAAATAAATAAAAAAAAATAGAACCCATCACGAATCCACCAAATATTATCAAGATGAAAACAACAGAAATTCAAAAATCTGTAGAACCCATCACAAATCAACCAAATATTATCAATATTTAAGGATGAAAGAAATAGAAATTCAAAATTGGAGAGAAGAAAATAAGGAAAATCTGGACCAGTGAGGCCTTCTCCTAGAAAGGTTTTACCAAAGTATCTTTACCTAGGGTAAAATGTCATGCAAAAACATTAAAGGTTCATATATAATATGTATAGCATTGTCCAATATTTTAATTTCCATTACTTTTTACGTCGTCATCTATACAAATTTTATGCTAATTTCAATTATGGAATGTTTTTTAGATTGAAATTTTTTATTCAATTGATGAATTTTTGGTTGTGGATTACATGGTTCTATTCTTTTTGTTTTTCTACCTATTGCATCCTCAACCATTAACACAGTTATTAGATTGATTTTTTTTTCTATTTAATCGTTCTATTTTTTCTAATGCCATATATGATTACTTTTTTATAGGTTCAAAGTCTCAATTTTTTAGTAGTGCAAGCACTCATGAACTCTTCTGGCATGATCTTACCATTTTTTCCTACATGATTTATAAATATTTGAAGCAGTATAATCTTGTAATGAATATGATTATCATTTTATGAAATGCATTTCTTCTTAATATTAATTTTAATAAGTATTTTATTGTTTTGTTTTTTCAAAGTAAATAATGTTAGTTCAAGTTCACCATCTCCTCCTTCAGCTGCCCTTGAGAGCATAAGTATGGATAATTTGGGGGATCCTGATTGGAAACATGGTATTCTAATGACAAAGGATAAGAAGAATGTTAGATGTAATTATTGTAGGATGTGTGTAATTGGAGGAATCAATCATTTCAAACAACATCTTGCCAAAAATACTGGTGATGTTAGAATTTGTACAAAGGCCTCAAGGGAAGTTAGTCAAAATATGAAAAAATATATCGAAGGTAGTGGTTTGGGGAAGAGAAAAAGACAAGTAAAGGATTCTATGGGGTCCTTCGAAACTGAGATAGATGAAGATAATGATGGTGATGGTAGTACAACAAGAAATAAGGGGAAAAGTATGATTAGTGATAGTTCAAAATCATCCCATATGTTGATAACAAGTATAAATGTTAAAAGTTCGAGAAAACATGTGAACGAAGCTATTGCGAAATGGTTTTATCATGCAACAATCCTTTTTAATGCTGCAGATTTTCCTTATTTTGTTTAAGGCTTTAGAAATAGTTGGGGCTTATGGTATTGGTTACGAAGCTCTTACACCATATGAGTTGAGTGGACTACTTTTAGAAGGAAAAAAAAACAGCTTAAATGAACATTTTAATGAGTATAGGAATTCTTGGTCAGATACAGGTTGTTTCATTGTATCTGATGCATGGAAAGATCAGAGGGGGAGAACATTAATAATTTTTTTGGTTTGTTGTCCTCGTGGATCCATGTTCATCAAATCTACAGATGCTTTAGGAATGACAAAAAATGCAACAAAAAAAAATCAATTGTTGGATGAGGTTGTTAAAACCGTTGGTGAAGATAATGTCATCCAAGTGATAATAGACAATAAGGCAAGCCATGTTGTTGTAGGAAGGTTGTTAATGCAAAAGAGGATAAACTTGTTTTGGAAAGCTGCTTATTGTGTGGATTTGATGTTAGAAGAAATTGAAAAATTAAAACACATTGAGGGTTTATTTGATTCAGCAAAGAAGGTTGTCAAGTAGATCTATAATCATGGTCATGTGCTAAGCATAATGAAGAAGTTCACCAATGGGAAGGAAATTGTTAGACCTGGACTGACACGATTCACAACAAATTTTTTGTAAATGAAAGCCTTCTAAAGTTGGTAAGTGTTTATCACTTGACTTTTAAATATATATGTTATTTCATTTCTTCTATTTAATTTTTTTCTTTAATGTAAATTGTATAAATTTATTAATATCTTTCTTTCTTTTCCTATTTTAATTAGCAAGATTGTTTGAGAAAAATGTTCTTGGATGAGGAATGGGCCATCTCATCATTTGCGAGGTCAATGGAAGGATTTGAACCAGAACAAGTTTTTTTGGATGTTACATTTTGGAAACAATTACAAAATCTTCAAAATGTTGTTGTTCCACTTGTAAAAGTCTTACACTTGATTGATAGAGAATAACCCACCATGAGATATGTGTATGACGCTTTAGGGAAAGCAAAACTTGCAATGTTGAGGTGCATGGGAATGATGAATCTTCTTATATGGAATACTGAAAAATAATTGATAGAAGACTTGAGACAAAGTTTCATCATCCTTTACATTTAGTCTGCTACTTTCTTAATCCTACAATATGTTATTGATCTGATGTTAATAAAGATCCAAATATCCAATTTGGCTTACAAACTGCAATTAGTGTTCTAGAGAGATGAAAATAAACAAATATATATATATATATATATATATATGTATGTATGTATATATATAACCCATAGGATGTTACTAAATTAACTTTTTATTTAAATTTCATATCTCTCAGATTAGAACATTTGTAGATGCATTTGGTTCTTTTGGCAATCAAAGGTTGAATTAAAGTATCACCCGGAATGAAATATATTACAATTTCTTTAAATATATAATATATTTCAAGTTTATGCATTAAGATTAGACTTTAATATCTATTATCTCATGTTTTATTTTTACTTTCTTGGTAGGAATCCTATGGTTCATCTTGTCCGAATCTCCAACAAATTGCCATCAGGATTTTAAGTCAAAATTCTTCATCATCTAAAAGTGAAAGAAATTGGAGTACTTTTGATTATATTCATACAAATAAAAGAAATCGTTTGAAGTAAGAAAAACTGTAAAGTTTAGTATACATTCACTATACTTTGAGAATGCAGGATAGAGTACTAAGGAGAAATAGTTCTAGCTATGATCCAACCATACATGATAATGTATTGGTTGAAAATGCAGAAGATGATCAGATATGGAGATGACTCAAGGAGCTGACAAAGTAGATGAGCTAATAGATTTCGAATAAATGTGAGGGTTCCAATCATGGGATGGGGAGGAGGGGTGGGTTCCTTCACTTCTCTTCTTAGGAATCAAGAAACTTTTAGAAAATATATTTTGGTTGACAGTTTTAAGGCTATGGAAAGGAATTGTGGGGTTTAGGTTTGAATTAATATTAATTATGTGTTCATCAATTTTTTCTCTTGTATTTTCTCAAATTTTTCTTTTTTTATTTTTATTGTATTTTTATGTATTTATATAGTATCATTATATATATTTTTAAACATAAATTATTTGTGTACTGACTAGCTGGTAATGGGGAACAAGTAATTGAGTAACTCGGATAGGTAGACTTCCAAGTCATCGGACCGATTCGGGTTTTTAAACACTGCTCCTCACTTACATGCTCCCCTAAAGAAGAGTCTTCTGATAGGAGAAGAACGGGACGGGCTCATAAAAGGCCATATCCATAAAGAAAACGTTTCCGAACTAAAAGATGGTAGCAATTATACTTTTTTTGGCTTGGAGCATACCTTAAGAAGATGCACTTAAGGGCTTTGGGGTCTCGCTTGGACTCAACAAACTTTGATATATGGATAAAATAAACACATTTAAAAACTTTGGGAAGAATGGAGAACAAGGAATAGTGATTGGAAATGATCTCAAGTGGGGATTTAAAACCAAGCACTAGTAATGACATACGATTCGTAAGGTGGGAAGTAATCATCCAAGCATCTAACCAAAACACTTTTGGTA
>JAOXJP010127833.1:0-13678 GCA_025762735.1 Platanus orientalis | reverse complement strand
AATTCAGTGATCTGGATGGCAAACAATGTGTATTGAGCCTTTGGAGGTAGAAGGGTAAAATGGTAATTTTTCTAACTGTGATGTTTTATTGCCGAAAAACTTTCAGGAGGAGGAAAACTTGCTGACAACATGAATGGAGTTCTAAAATGTGGACCCTCAAAGTTTCAATGGTGCTTTTGAGTGAAATTAGGGTTTGTCCTGAAATGGTGCTTTTGGGCTGTAATAAGGTTCGTTGACTGATTCATTTGTGTCTGGAACATCTGAAAAGACTTTCCAAGGAGTGACTAACCTTCTAGGGTTCAAGTTAGCTCTTCCTAAGCTGATGGTGTTCAAAGTTCTACCCTTTAATAATTGTTATACTGACCTTATACCATCACATAACCTGAGACAAAATTTTGGTGCTTACAGCATGTACAAAATATGTGTGAACATGTGTAGGGTGTTACACTCTCCTCCCTTAAAATATATTCAATCATCTAAATTTGACATACCTTAAGTGCGAAACAAGTGTGGATACTTTTCCTTCATCTCGTCTTTATCTTCCCAAGTTGCTTCCTCTTCTAAATGGTTTCTTGACAATACTTTCACATATGGAATCACCTTCGAACATAGTACTTGTTCCTTCCTATCTAAGATTTGAATTGGCTGCTCTTTAAAAGATAAGTCCTCTTGAACTTAGAATGGTTAAAACTCTAACACATGAGACAGATCACGCATGTACTTCCTTAGCATGGATACATGAAACATGTTGTAGACATGTGACAAATCTAAAGGCAATGTCAATTCATAAGCAACATCACCCATCTTCCTCAAAATCTCAAATGGCTCAATGAACCTGGGATAGAGTTTTCCTTTATTTCCGAACCTCATAATGACATTTGATGGTGATACCTTCAAGAATACATGTTCCCTAATTTGAAACTCAAGTTCTCGCCTTCTTTGATTTGCGTAACTCTTCTACCTACTCTGTGTTGCAAACAATCTTTCATGGATATCTCTAATCTTCTCATTTGTCACCTAAACTAATCCAGGTTTAAATAACTTTCTTTCACCAACCTCTTCCCAATATATGGGTGTCTTGCACTTTCTTCCATACAAAGCTTCAAATGGTGACATTTATATGCTAACTCGATAACTGTTATTGTAATCAAATTCGATCAATGGTAAATGATCATCCTAACTTGCTTTTAAATCAATCACGCAAGCTCTCAACATGTCATCTAAAGTCTGTATAATCCGTTCCTATTGTCAATCTAACTATGGATGAAAAGCCATACTAAAATTTAATTTAGTGCCCATGGCTTGTTATAATCTATTCCAAAATCTTGAAGTGAATTATGGATTCCAATCTAAAACTATTCCTACAAGAATACCATGTAGTTTCATGATCTCATCAATATATAACTTGGCCAACTAATCAAGCAAGTAGTTTACCTAAATGGGTAAGAAATGCATGGACTTAGTTGGTCTACAATAACCTAGAAATCCCTTCCTAGTCTTCAATAGTCCACTAACAAAGTCCATAGATATGTGTTTCAACTTTCATTCATAAAATTTCAATGGTTATAATAATCCTACAGGCTTCTGGTGTTCTGTTTTCACAAGTTGACAAGTAAAACACTCGGATTCAAAATCCACAATTTCCCTCTTCATGTTATTCCACCAATAATACTTTCTCTGGTCCTTATACATCTTTATGCTCCTTGAATAAACTGAATATGCTATTTTGTGTACCTCTTCCATGATTAATCTTTTAAGTTCAGAGTCATTAGGCACACACAACCTCTTACCATACCATAAAAAATCATCTTCTTGAATTGTAAAGTCTACTTCCTGTCGTTTCTTGACCTCTTCTATTATTTTTTGAATTTAGGGATCTGAACTCTAAGCTACTTTGATCTTGTCATTAACACAGGTTGTACCTTGAGGTGTTCCATAACACATGCCAAATCACTAGAAGATTTCTAACTCAATGCATTAGTAACCACATTGTCTTTTTCAGGATGATAAAGATTGTGCAATCATAATCCTTAATCAATTGAAGCCATCTTCTCTACCTTAAATTTAGATCATTTTATGAAAACAAATATTTTTAAAACTTTTGTGATATGTATAAATCTCATAAGGTTCTCTATACAAGTAATGCCTCCAAATTCTTAGTGCGAAAATAGTTGCAATTAATTCTGAATCATGTTTAAGATAATTCAGCTCATAAGGTTTAAGCTATCTGGACGCATAAGCAATAACATTTTCCTTTTGCATTAAAACACAACCTAAACCCTTTCTGGATGCATCATTGTAGATCACATACTTTCCTCCTTTGCTAGACGGTAATGTAAGGACTGGTGTAGAAACCAAATGATCCTTCAATTTTTGGAAACTATGCTCACATGCCTTATTCCAGTTGAACTTAGCATTCTTTTACGTCAAATTAGTCAATGGTTCAACTATACTAGAAAGTACTTCCATGAACATCTAGTAGTAATGAGCCAATCCTAGAAAACTACGAATCTTGGTCACATTCATTGGTCTATACCAATTAACCACTGTCTTTATCTTCTTGGGATCTACATAAATTCCATGCCTAGAGATTACATGTCTAAATAAAATCACCTTGTCTAACCAAAAATCACACGTGTTGAATTTTGCATAAAGCTTGTGGTCTCACAAAGTCTACAGTGTAATCTTTAGATGTTTTTCATAATCTTTTGAGCTCTTTGAATAAACCAGAATATTATTAATAAACACAATGATAAACTGATCTAGATAAGGTCTAAACACAATGTTCATCAAATACATAAATGTAGTAGGTACATTTGTTGGTCCAAAAGACATGACTAGGAACTCATAATGTCCATACCTGGTATGGAAGACAGTCTTGGGCATATCATCATTCTTAATTCAAAGTTGATAGTATTTAGACCTAAGGTCAATCTTGGAAAAGACCTTGACACCCTGTAATTGATCAAAAAGATCATTAATCTTTGGCAATGGATACTTGTTCTTCACTATCACCTTGTTCAACTGCCTATAGTTAATACAAAGCCTCATGGTTTTATCCTTTTTCACAAACAAAATAGGTGTACCCCATGGTGAAACACTAGGGTAGACAAAACCTCTGTCAATCAAATCCTCCAATTATACTTTAAACTCTTTCAATTCAGCTGGCGACATATGGTATGGTGCTTTAAAAATAGGTTTACTGCCTTCCACTAACTTAATAGCAAACTCAATCTTGCTATCTAGAGGTAAGACAAGAAGATCATCAATAAACACATCGCTGAAATCTCTAACAATAGATATGTCTACAATCTACACTTTATTCTTTTAGTCATCTATAATGTAAGCTAGGTATCCTAACCTTCCTTTTTGCAGTAGTTTTTCATCTCGCAGAATAGAAATATTCTTAGGGAAACTTTGTATTCCATTGAATATAACCTCAGATTGATTGGGGATACTAATGGTCACTTCCTTACTATAACAATCCACCTTGGCATGATGAGTAGCTAACCAATCCATGCCTAAAATGACTATACATGGCTTGTATACCTACTCAACAATCATAGTCTTGTTAAGTAAAGTTGATATAACTAGATCATAATCTAATGGTTTTGGTGTAGCATTAATGTGTTTTACAAGTGTAATAAACATAAATGAGTTTATAGATTCAGAATCAACAAGTACTTTCACATCATGAGAAAGTAAATGAATAGGACCTGTCACCGCTGTTGGCATGCAAAAATATAGAAATTATAAAATTACCCCTATCACGAAGAAGGAATAGTTCCTCGTGAAGGGAGGCTAAAATTAAGACATCACAAAGAAGGTCAGTTCACGATAGAAGAATGTGTGGTTCATGAAGGACATGTGGCTTGTGATGGAACAAGGTTCTTGATGGATCAAGCTTCACATGAAACAAAGACATCACAAAGACCTTTCTTCATGATGGATGAATAGTGCTTCACAAAGACAGGTGCATCATGAGAAATAGTGTCAGAATCATAAAATTGTTATTCTAGGAGGTGCAAATTATGAGAAATTGTGATGACAATGATTTTGTACTCTAAAATAACTAGAAACATAATAAAAAGAGTCCCACTCATACAGGATTCACTGGTCCATACAGATCTCAAAATATGGGTAAGCTACATTCCAAACAATAAACCTACTTAAAATATAACTTTATTATATTTACAAAATCCCATATATCAAGGGATTAAATAGAGATGAAGTTAGAATCTCGCATGGTTTAGAAGTTGTACATGCATGTAAAGTATCTTCAACAACCAATACAAAATTGTCACATCATCAAGTCTCCCATATAAACAAGAAGTCCAAGCTAGAAATAAGGCACCAAACATGCAGCAAAGTCCTAGAAGGAAATAAGAGTGCATATGTTCCATAAGATTAAGGCATTATTATTTGAGTTCTCACATTTTGGCATACTCCCACACGTCTAGAGCTCTCTCATCACTTTCTCTCTTGCATGCATTTTGATCATCTTCTTCCTTAAGCTACTTTAAGTTCATGCCAATCATCTCCAAGCTGTAAGCACATCCATATTGCCTCTACAAAGATCTATGAAGAAAACATATGCTCAAGGATCTGAAGCCGTTACCAAGGCTAGGTAAGATTGAGAAGAATTCTGAAGAGAAGAAAAGAGAAGAGAAAAGAGCATCATACATTCTTGTATCTTTTGTTATATTATATTCAATAAAGGTTTCATATATTTTCATACATTCTTGTTTTACGAGTCTTGCAACGAGTTAGAAAATTAGAGGTTTGCTTATTAAATGTCTATAATTTACAAGTTTTTTGTAGAGATTTGGAATGATTGTTTCCCACAAAAAATAATAAACCAACCCTATAAAGGTTTAGTAATTTGATGCACTATGAGTTTTAATCTTTTTTTGGAAAGCGAAAAAATTTGGTGTTACAAATTTCTGGCACACCCAATGGGACATCATTTTCCTCTTGTCTTCCTTCTTGTTTTATTTTATTAACAAGCTTTCTAATATATCTTCATGAATCTTGGCAAGTTTGCAACAGCGGGAAACTTTGTTGCTACCCGAAAAGTGACTATGGGACCAAAGACATGGGGTTGAAGTGGTTTCCACACCACCAAGTCCGACTACTGCTATAGTTGCTTTGGCATGCCCTCTCCAGAGGAGATGTGATCATACCATTGCAATTTCCTACAACTAGGGTTTTGAGCACCCTTCCTAGAGAAAGAATTTCCTTTTTATTCTTCAACCTTGAAAATAGTCTTGCCCGCACCCTTTGAATCTTTGAGGAAATTTATGGATAATGATACGTCCTGAAAGAAAATGACTTTTTCTCCCAAACAAAAACATAGAAGAAACATTGCACAAAGAAGGAGAGGTAAGATCTGAAAGACCATCCTTTTTCAACCAAAGACTAGGGGTATACCTATTAATGTGCTTCCACCTTGGGCACACCCGTAGAGGTTAAACTCGTCCTTCCATACTAAGGGAAGTATAGGCTACAATCTGTATGTCGAGAAGGGAAAGATTTTTTGACCCAAGAAGTAATCCCGAGTTACAATAATGGTGACTAGTATACAGAAAGAGGCTTCTTCATAGACTCCAA
Organism: Platanus orientalis; assembly: GCA_025762735.1. NCBI lineage: Eukaryota > Viridiplantae > Streptophyta > Magnoliopsida > Proteales > Platanaceae > Platanus > Platanus orientalis. The sequence continues at coordinate 8,068 of JAOXJP010127833.1, read as the reverse complement.
GGCCATCCAAAGAAATTTTAACTACCATAAATGATGCTGGAATGATGACTAGGTGGCAATTAGCATAAAGTTCTAGAAGATCCACCAATGATTCACTTATTTTTGACTGACCACCACAATATACCCCTATGGGATCCCAACCTAGAGCTAATACTAATACCATGTATGAACTCACTGCTACAACCAATGCTATATCTATAGCCTAGGAACTAGTAATAGCAGAAGGCAATCAAGGCGAGACTTCAATCCCACCTTCCTATGAGCAACGGGATGATGATGCTCCCCGTACTGCTAACTATGCTAGTAATTATGATGTCGAGCCAAGTGCAAGTGATCTACTAGAAAAACTAATGGATAGAGATTGTATTATAGTGTTATAGGAAGCATCCATAGACAAAATTAAAGCCTCTATGGAAATCTTACTCAATCAATGTGTAGTAGCAGGGCAAGGAGGTAACCCCTTCCACCTCAATTCCTTTAGCGGTTAATTCTTCAAGCCAACCATGCAGAAGCCCAAATTTAAGAAATATCCCTAATATACACTAGAATATGTCTCAACCTCATTGTTGGGGTTGGCACCATCTTTTGGCACCAATCCAAGCACTTATATCTCATGAGGGTCTCTACCACAAGGACTGACTCCACAAGGACCTCTTTTGTAGAGACCTCCCCAGTAGGGATATTGCTCGCAAGAGCCTATTAGGAGTTAACATAGAAAACCTTTAAATCAAGCCAAACAAGAAGAAGTAATAATAATGAAAGTTGTAAATGTAATATGTTGTAAATTCCATGAGTCTGTAAAATATATGTTTTGTATAGACTAGGACATGAACTGAGTCATGTTAGAGTCTAGGAGGTCTTTGAGTCTAAGCTACATGAAGATCATCATCAAGCATCAAGGAAGCCTTAAGAGATCAATCCAGGAGTTGGCGAGTCATCCTAAAGGATTCACGAACCATCCCGAGCCTTCACAAGGTAACTCAGGTATAGTATGGTGGTCGAGGTGAATCAAGGTTTTATGACGGGTTTTCCAAGGTCCACGGACCTTCCAAGGTCATGGGGGGACAATCCAAAGTCATCTGTAGCATTCCCAAGACTTTAAGAGGGATTACAGAGAATTTGAATCGATTTAGGATCAAACCACTACGATCCAAATAGTTTGGATCGATCCAACAACTCTCTGGTTGCTATTTTTGAGTGTTTTTTGCACTTGGATTGATCCAAAGTAACAGAAACATTGTATAATGGTCTAAACTTTAAAAATCCATTGGCAATCAATGGTCAATATCATTTAACCATTTAGGGATGTTCTAATCCAATGGACATAGATTAATTTGTTCAATAATATAAGGGTTTAAGCATCCATTAAGCAAGGCAATGGTCTTGATAAAAAAATCACTACTCTCTTGCTCTAACATTGGGAAAACATTGAGAGATTCAACTATCCATTCTTGTGGAAGTCTCTCCAAGCTTAGATAGCTAAATCATTACCCAAGAAGGACCATCCCCTCTTCTACATTGCCCCAACCAAGGCAAATACTCAAGTGGAAGAAACCAAAGGTTGCTTAAACCCTTGTAAAGAAAGGTAGGCTTTATAATATTGTGCTCAAGGAGGAGCAACCGATCAAGTTTGGCTCTCTAACTTGAAGAGCTAACCAAGAAGCAATTGGGGACTCATAATCAAACCAAGCTTAGGGAGGAACAATCCTATCTTGTGATCAAGGCAACATCAACCTACAAAAGAGGTAATCCTTGCCTAAACTATTCATTAAAAGTTATTTAGACCTCTCCCGCTAGAGACACTGGGAGAATCGGCACTACCGTTAGAGACATCGGTAGTGTGCACCCAAATCTCTTCCGTCGGAGACACCGAAAGAATAAACCTTTACACCGCACCTACCGAAAACACCGAGTGTAGCTTGCATTGGCAAGTAGACTAGGATTTTACTACTTTTATCCTTGATTGTATTGGCTTCAATATTAATAAAAATTTATAGCTCGGTAGTGATCTTTTGAGAATGGATGTAGGCCATTGTGTTGAACCACTATACATCTTGTGTTCATATGTGATTGCTTGTGGTGTGTGTATATATATTCTTTAGTTATATTGTCAAGCATTGCAATTATTTTTTTAATCTCACATGCAATAGAATTGAGCATAAATATATTTAAAAGCACAACTTATTAATCAATTAAAACTTAATTTAGGGTAATTCAAAAAGAAAATTCAAATAATCCTATTCACCCCCATGTAGGATCTTTACATAGGAATTTCAATTGGTATCAAAGCGAGGCTACTCATAAAATAGTCTAACCATCGAAGTGGAAAGATCAAAATTCCTAGAGTAGAAAACACAAGATGGCCAACCCGAAAGAAGCATACTCAACTATGAAACCCCCATTCTTTGATGGGAACAATTACCCATATTGAAAATTTTGTATGAGTACCTATCTACAAGCTATGGACTTATCCATATGGTTATCAATCCAACAAAGTTGGATTAAGCCAACAACACCCAAAAAGGATTGGGATGAAACCTAAAGGAAAGCCCACACCGCCTACTATAAGGCATTGAATGCTATTTTCTATGTGGTAAGTCAAACCCAGTTTAGCAAAGTTTGCTCCCTCACCAGGGCCAAGGAAGCATGGGATTTACTTGAGGTCACCCATGAAGGAACTAGTATGGTTAAAAAATCAAAACTTCACATGCTAACCACTAAGTTTGAAGAACTTAGAATGGAAGAAGATGAACAATTCATTGATTTTTATATCAAGTTACAAGACCTTGTAACCTCCAAAGCTAGTCTTGGAAACCCTCTCAAGTTAGAAGCCATAGTTAGAAAAATACTTAGGTCTCTTCCGGAGAAATTTAGACCAAAGGTCACTACAATAGAGGAGAGCAAAGATATAGACAAACTAGTAGTAGAGGAACTAGTAGGATCTTTGCAAACCTTCGAAATGACACTTAGGCCAAGTGCCAAAAAGAAGGGAATAGCTCTCAAGGTAGAAGAGCTAACAAGCCCAGAAGAAATTTTCAATGATGAAGTGGCTTTCATCACAAAGGGCTTTAGGAAATTTTATAAGAAACATGCCAAAAATTTTAGGAGAAAATTTCCATCCAAAATAACTAAGGACCCTTCTAGGAAAAAGGAAGTACCCATAGAAGAAGTTATTTGCTATGAATGTAAAGGGCAAGGTCATTATGCATCCAATTGTGCCAACAAGAAATATTAATCAAAAGGCAAAAACAAGAAGGTTGTGACAGCCACTTGGGATAATGACACCGATGATGAGGAAAAAGAATCATCTAGCAATGATAAGGAATCCTCACATAGGATGATTGCATTTGTAGCCTTCACCAATGATTCTGACGATGAATCAAGTGGTGAAAGTTAGGATGAAGAAAGTGACCTCCAAGAAGCTTTTGATAAGCTATTTGAAGACAGTTCTTCTCCAAAAAGGATTGTCACTCAACTTAGAAAAGAAAATAAAGAACTATCAACTCATCTAAGTAAAAAAGAGTGATGAAGCCTCAAGGGATGTGGAATTACTTGAAACTAATTCCAACCTTGTGGATGAGAACATAAATCTTAAGGAAAAAATTAAACAATTGGAGTCTAACTCCGAAGGCTCATCCTTACAAAATGAGAATCAAGTCCTAAAATAAAAGATAGATTTTGTAGACTTGAAGATCAAAAACCTAGGTGTCATTCTCAATGAAGAAAAAGAAAAAGAAAGGTTGAAAAAAGAAAACTCATTGAGAAAAATGAAATTATCTCTAACAAGATTCTAGAATTAGAAAAAACAGAAACCATTGATGAGAGTGATTCTAGAACTCTATAGTTAAAAGAAAAGGTCAAATCTCTAGAAGCCAAAATGAGTGAGGCATATAAGGATATACTAGACCTTGAAGGTTAAGTTAACTCATTGAATGAGAGGAACAAAGGGCTTAACATGACTTGTGCCCAATTGACTAGAAAATCTGAGCTAGAGGAAGATAAGAGAAAATCAATCTCTATGATAACCCAAGGAAATGAAATTTTTGAAAAAATGTTGTCCATGGGTAAGGAAAGTGGTGATAGAAGTGGGCTTGAGTACAATGTTCCAAACACTTCTAATCACAACAAGAGTCAGTCAAATGCTTTTGTAAAAGGGAAAGGGAAGTCACAAAACTCCTCCCAACCTCCAAAACAAAAGCCTTGGACTTATAGTGTAAGACAATCCCAATAAGGGAAGAAGCCCATCACTTGTAAAGGCTAAATAACCTCCCAATATCATGAAGGATTTGGGGATAAGAAAAATGGACTAGTGTCCTTTCAAAAGCCAAGGGCCTTTGATAATAGGCAAAATACTTCCTACAAAGGGAAGAACATAGATTCATCTCAAGCGTCAACTTCAAAATCTAAGATGACCTATGGAAGGAAAACACACTCTTCCTCCAAGAACAATGTCTCCACTTACAATGAAGGAAGAAGAGACTCTTAGAAAAGCAAATCTCAAGCCTCTACATCTAGAAATCCACCAATCATATGCTATTATTATGGCTTGATTGGCCATATGAAAGTAGACTGTAGAAAGAGGGTTAATGGCCTAAAAGCCAAATCTTATCAACAAAATAAGAGGATGGTGAGTAAGAGAAATCCTAGTAAAAGGACCTTCTTTCAAAAGGTTGAACAAGAAAACCTTGAGAAGAAGAAGAGATTGAGTCAATTCAAATTATTAAAAACAAAACAAGTATAGGTCAAAAAGGGAGAGCTAAAATGTCTTGTTGTCTACACTACTCTTAAAGCGGGTAAAACATCACATTGGTATCTGGATAGTGGATGCTCAAGACACATTATGGGAGACAAATCCCTCTTCTCATACTATGTTCCTGGTAGGGAAGGAAGTGTGGCATTTGGTGACAGAAACACTACCAAGATAATGGGTAGAGGTATATTTGAGATACCCGCAGTCCCAACATTAAAGGATGTGTTGTTTATAGAAGGCCTCAAACACAATCTCCTAACCATAAGTCAAATTTGTGACTTGGGATATGATGTGGGCTTCTCAAAGGATGGTTGCCACATAAAAGACCAAGAAAGAATTGTTGCCAAAGGTATATGTACCGGTGATAATTGCTACATCTTTGGAGAAGGTAGACTTAACACATGCCTCATCACACAAAAAGATGAGATAAGTCTATAGCATCAAAGACTTGGGCATGTGAACTTTAAAAGCTTGTCTAAACTAAGTAGAAAAGACTTAGTACTTGGGATACCCAAGATTGGTAGACAAGATAGCCTATTTTGTGGTGATTTCCAACATGAGAACTAAGTTAGAGTTTCTCATAAGAAATTGACTCAAATAGCCACATCTAGACCATTGGAGCTAATCCATATGGATCTAGCCAGACCAATTAAAACTGAAAGCCTTGAGATAAAAATGTACTTTATGGTTATGGTCGATGATTTCTTACGGTACACATGGGTATCATTTTTAAGAGAGAAATCTGATGTTTTTGAAGAGTTCAAGAATCTTTACATAAGATTGCAAACCGAAAAGGAACTCTCTATTAAGAGAATTCAGAGTGATCATGGAGGAGAGTTTGAAAATAGTAAATTTTCAAACTTTTATAATGAATGTGGGATGAAAAATGAATTCTTTACAACCAAAACTCCCCAACAAAATGGGGTAGCCAAAAGAAAAAGTAGAACTTTACAAGACATGGCCACAATTATGCTTTCTAGTAAAGACCTTCCCAAGAAGTTTTGAGCTGAGGCCGTGAACACCACTTGCTATATTAGTAATAGGGTGCATTTAGGGCTAGGTACTTCAAAAACTTTATATGAGATATGGAATGGCAAGAAGCCAAATTTAAAGTACTTCAAGGTATTTAGAAGCACTTGCTACATCTTTAGAGACAGAGAGAATTTGGTCACGTTTGATTCTGAGAGTGATGAAGGAATATTCCTTGGATACTCCATTAGAAGCAAATCCTACAGGGTATTTAACAAAAGAACTTCTAGTATGGAAGAGTCTATATATGTCATTATAAATAACCAACCAAAGACTCAAGCTAACAAGGAAGACGAGGCATTAGTAGAGCCTCAAGAGGAACCAAACGTTCTAGAAAATGCTACCTCACATGATTCTAGGAGTGAGTCTGAGGAAGCAAATGATGATGAAGTAAGTCGTCCCAAGGAAAGGAGAATAACAAAGGGACACTCATCTAGAGACATCATTAGAGATCCTGATAAGGGTGCTAAAATGAGAAGATAACTTGAGAATATCATTAGTCATATCTATTTTACATCCAAGATTGAGCCCAAAAAAGTGCTTTGCTCTTAATGATCCAAGTTGGATCATAGCTATGTAAGAAGAGCTCAATCAATTAAAGAGGAATGATGTGTGGTACCTTGTTGAAAAACCTAAAGACAAAAACATAATTGGTATCAAGTGTATCTTCAAAAAAACAAAATGGATGAGCATGAAACTTTCATAAGGAACAAAGCACGATTAGTTGCTAAAGGATATGCTCAGATAGAGGGAATTAACTTTAAGGAGACCTTTGTTCTTATAGCAAGGCTCGAGTCAATTCGAATCTTGTTGTCCATTGCATGCCATTTGAAGTTCAAATTGTATCAAATAGATGTAAAAAAGTGCATTTCTAAATGGAATACTTCAAGAAGAAGTATATGTTAAACAACCTGAGGGACTCAAAGATCCTCACATGCCAAATCATGTGTATAGATTGAAGAAAGCACTATATGGGCTGAAACAAGCACCTAGAGCTTGGTACGATAGGTTAACCAAGTTTCTAGTAGATCATCAATTCATCAAAGGGAGTGTTGACAAAACACTCTTTATCAAGAAAAATGATGGTCACATACTCTTGCATAGACTATGTGGATAACATCATATTTGGGTCCACATGTGAAGAGTTTTCATATGGGTTTGCTTATATGATAAAATCTGAATTTGAGATGAGTATGGAAGGAGAATTACGATTCTTCCTTGGGTTACAGATCAAGAAAACGTCAGACAAAATATTTCTAAATTAATCTAAGTTTGCCAAGGATCTAGTATCTAAATTTAGACTTTCGGAGTCCAAACCATTTGATACTCCAATCAGTACAAGCGAGAAAATCACTAAAGATCTCCATGGAGTCAATGTTGATCCTACAAGATATAAGAGTATCATAAGGAGTCTGCTATATTTGACAGCAAGCAAACCCGACATTGTCTTTAGTGTAGGTGAATGTGTTAGATATCAGGCAGCACCAAAGGAATCTCATCTTAAAGCGGCTATGAGAATTATTCATTATGTCCACAAGACAATTAACTTTGGTCTCTAGTATCCATTTGATACCACACCAGTAGTTGTAGGTTATTTAGATGCTGCTTGGGCAAGCAATGTTGATGACCATAAAAGCACAAGTGGTGGATGCTTTTACGTAGGAAACTGTATTGTCTCTTGGCATAGTTGAAAGAAAATTTTCATATCTCTATCGACAACTGAGGCAGAGTACATTGCTACCGGAAGCGGATGCACGCAACTACTATATATGAAACAAATGCTTGCAGATTATGAGTTGTCTCAGTCTACAATGAACCCGTTCATAGACAACTCAAGTGCAATCCAAATTTTCAAGAATCTAGTCCAACACTCTAGAACTAAGCACATTGATATTCGTTACCATTTCATTTTAGAATTGGTTGAAGATAAAACTATATCTCTAGAGTATGTATCGACTGAGGATCAGCTGGCAGACATCCTTACAAAGGCTTTAGACTCAAAAAGATTTAAATATCTATGAGGCACGATAGGAATGTGTTCTATATAAAGACACATTCAAAAATATCCCAAAAAATAATAAGAAATCATTTAATTGGGGTAAATGGGGCCAACCGAGCAAGAATGAAGAGAATCTGGGGTTTTTACCCAAAAGATTCCATTTTGGATTGATCTAAACTGGTGATACCCATGGGAAATGAATAGTCGTTTGTCTATAAAATGGGGGGAATGACCTAGTTTGATCCTAGATCGAACCAAGATCATTCCATAGTCAATTTTCCTCTTCTCCC
>JAOXJP010127812.1:0-13678 GCA_025762735.1 Platanus orientalis | reverse complement strand
GCATAAATAAATGCAAAATAGATGTGATAATGCCTACTCAAACTATGACAATACTACAATTTTAAGCTATTATTAGACAACCTCTAGCTCGATTATCGTTATGCCAAATGGTGGTATAACTCATTTTTTCTTGTTGTGAGATATAATGAGGATGGAGCCAATTCCAATGTTATTTTTGATGATAGTCAAGTCACCATAATAATAGCTGATAAGTCTCGCAATAAAACCTTAGCCCAGAAAATGTTGGTTGTTCAATGGCTCAAATGATCCAATAAGCGGCCAAGGGGCCAACAAGCAAATACGGAGGTGATTCCCCATCTCCCTCAGCCACTGAAGAAGAGGAACAACAATAACAACCGCATAAACCAAAGAGGAAGAGAGGTGCAAGAAACAACTCTCGTGGGAGAAAACCCTAGTGCATTCCATCTCCTGCCTAAGGAAGAGAACTAGAATGGATGCCTCCCATGCACGAAGATGATTTTGAAGATATTGGAGGTTATCCCATCAATGAACCCCAATGAACAACAGGAGGGGTAGAGCACCGTGAAATCCCCTCTACTAGAGAATTCATGTCAGGAGGTGATACCCCTGAGGATCAATTATAGTTGGCCAACATATTACCCGTGATGCAAGAGCAAGGTTTGGTGTAGCCTTTCAACCATCCCTCTCGTATTTCCACCGAAGGAAGGGTTGCATCCGAGAGCCATGATGAATGAGATACTACTCCTACTAGCCCGAAAACACCTAGAAGATCAAGAGAGACATCGAGTATTTAATGTTATGCATCCCATCATCAATTATATGGTGTTTGCAGTGTGATTTGATGAGAGATGGCCACTTTATGGGAGCACAGGGCGACAGTGCAAGATTTAACTATCACTATGAACTATTATGACTTAGAGGGTCATTTTCTAGACTACGTCTTCAAGAAGGTGACTGGTATCACGAGGGAACTTCAAGCATATATTCCTACTGGCCATGACATCTCTTCAGTGACCCACGACTTGCTTCTTGGTCATACATAGAATATTAGGAAGGAATTGGCGACCACAGGAAGGAGCCTACCCATTGTTATGTTTGAATCCACTAATGGGATAGTGGAGAAATGCTTGGGAGAAGATGAGGCATTTTGTTTTACGGTCTAGTGTTCTCTTGCCACCGACCAGCCTGTTCATTTTAACGATGAGCCTGTCAATGCAGAAGAAGCAGCAGCTCAGGTCCAGCAAGCCTTAGCTACATCACGTGAGACGGCCATGGAAGAGCCCTATGTCCCTTTCAAGGGAAATGGTGTAGTTGAAGATGCGAGCCCTTGAGCACTATTGGCGAATAGGCCTCTTCAAGTATTAGATAAGTTGGTGGGTCTTCTTGTACATATTTGGAGCAAGAGCCATTGAATCCTCCTTTACCAACCTCTACTAGAGAGCATATCCACGTATACTTGTGACTTTAGTATATTTATCATTTCAATGTTCTTTTATTCATATGATTATTTGCTAACAAGTCTGCACTAAAGAGTTAGCAAAACCGATGCCCCCAACTGTTGATGAGAGTAGTCCTTAGTTGACTAAGATAAAGGAGCACCGTGTCCTAGGGGCAGATTTTCCAACAGACAAGTAGACAAGGTTCATCCTATCATCACTCTCAAGGAACAACGAGACCTAGTTAAGTCCGTGCTGGGCATGAATTTTGAAGAAATAGATATGAACTCCTCATAGGATTCTGAGGGGTTCATGGGCCTTCAGGTGCCCTCTGATAACCTACGGGATGTAGTTATGTCAAAAATAGAAGAATTAGTGGATTATGAGGACTCCGAGAAGGATGACCAGAGATGGACTGATGGCTCTAGGGAAGGAGTTCCACTAGCTGATGAGTTAGGCAATATTGGCAAGAGTCCTGATGAATCTCTCTCAACTGCCACTGAAGCAAGTGATTAGGTGGCTAAGGATACATATAAGGAGACTCCTACGGATGCTGAACCTTCTAACTCTGCTAATGTGAGGATGTCTGAAGCACATGGCCCTATTGAAGTTGGTGAGTCCCAAGACAGGGCTATTAGCGCAGTTGACAAACCTATGGCCCCATCTTCTAGCAATGCCCTTGCTACTGTATCCACCTCAAGTGTTGGGGAAGATGACATTGTGGTTGATAAGGCACCAATTATAGAGGCAACTCAAGAAGAAGACTCGGTCTGAGAGGAGCTGACAACAGACGAAGATCATCTTTAGGATGAAATAATCCTTGAGAAATGTATATATGCCATCCCTTTCTACATTATCCATGTTGTTCACACATGTATTCCCATGTACTGAATCTTTCTTTCATGTTTAATCCAGCTGTTGAGGAGGAGCTCCCTGTAAGGCAGGATCCTATTGAAATCCTTCCTATGGGTCATGGTAAGCTCTTCTCCTTGTTGTGAATGCATTCCAGCACACCATCACTGATACTTCTTCATTTTTTCCTTGTTCAGATGAAATTGTGAGCACTATTAGTGTCATTAGGTGTTCTTCCAAAATTGTCTTAGTACCCGTGATTTGTTAAGAGCTGCTTGCGCATATAGCAACCCTAACACCTTTGTCACCAGATCTTATGAGTACTAGAGACGAGGCGTCAGAAGCTTTGGCCGAGGACATGAAGACCCATATTTGCAACGATGGGTTTTGACAAGGGATAAAAATGTATTTTGCGTCTCTGGTTAGGCAATCAACGTTAGCATCAAAACTTGTAAATGTTGAGAGTAATATTAAGGCGCGGGCCAACCTAGACACTACAAAGGCTGAGAAGAAAATCTTGATGGAGAAGCTAGACCAAATTTATGATTTAGTGATTGATATTGATGATGACTTGGCTAGTGCTCAGGAGAAGTTAGTGAGGGTACAAGCTTGGATCGAAAATCTCACAGCATCCTAGGAGGTGAAAGCAGTAGAAGGGAGCACTCTCAAGTCAAGGATTTCATCAACTCCTTCTACTATAAAATTCCTCCATGAGGAGTTTGTTAGGCGTGGTGATTAGATCCGGTCCTCTCTAACCGAAGAAGAGAATTTGTGTAAAGGTCTTCTTTCCACCTTCCCAAAGTGATATGTTGGGGAAGATGTAAACAAAATTTTTATTAATGAAAGAACTTTATCCTTCATTGTCTTGTTTTCATTCTTTTCTTTTACTTAACATTTGTAAGAGTTAGGCATAATTGACTTTATAAGGGTCAAATGTGATTAACCATATAAGGGTCAAAAGTAACCGACATTATAAGGGTTAAATATAATTGGGGTTGCGGAGGCCATAGATGGCTCACATTATGAGAGTCGAGTATAGGTGACATTGTAAGAGTCAAATATGGTTGACATTATGAGAGTCAAATATGGTCGACATTGTGAGAGTCAAATATGGTTGATATTATAAGAGTCAAATATGATTGACATTTTGAGAGTCAAATATGGTTGACATTATGAGAGTTAAATATGGTTGACATTATGAGAGTCAAAAATGGTTGATTCTATAAGAATTGAGAGCCGAAAGGTGCATCTGCAAGCATATCCCTAGAGTTACACAAATGACTTTCTCCTAATGATGTAGCCGAACAGTCAGCTCGTAGGATATGCTTATGTAACGTTGGTTGAGTTTTAGATCGTCACAATAGGGTAGATTCATTGTCCTGTTCTTTTTTTGAGACACCTTTTTCTGAAAGGTTACGGGCATTCATGTTTATAAATAAGAGGGTTGTGCTTACCATCTTTCTCATTCCTTCAGCTTTTTGCAACCATTATTTATTCTTATGTTGTAGACATAGCTCTCAAGAGAAAAGTTATTAGCGTTCCTGAAGTTGGAGAACCATCTGGATCACGCGTAAAGTGGGATAGTTCTTCCTCGACTGAGAGAGAGGGTACGAAGCCTTTATTTGACCGTGGTATACCTTAAGTCCCTTATTCATTCCATGCTCAATCTTTTAGTTCCCATGGTCTGATGCTGTTAATTTCTTTTATAGATGTAATTAGGATGCCTATAGAGATACAGGGACAAGTTGTTGAGAAAAATACTTCTTTCGTCTGTCAAGAAATCTTGGACACGCTGGACTGTATAGAAGCCTGTGTGTATAATTTTGAGTTCAAGGGTACGGTGATGTGTCTCCTTGATGCTTTATCTGAGCTTTGTGAGGCCAAGGACATCAAAGTTTTAAGAGGGCCATAGCATGACGTTTGCCTACGCCTCCAGGAAAAGGAGCTAGAATGGCAGACCTAATTGCCCAACAGACTCGGGTGTTTGGTGAGATTGGGCCACTAGTGAGGGGTACCGATAAATTGATGGCGCATATGGAGGCATTAAAGGAACACTTCAACAAAGTTATGAACCACCTAGAAACTCACAAAAGATTTGTGGATCATGTGGAGAATTCTATTTGTTGGACCATTGCAAAGGTGAGTTGATGAGTTGAGAGAATGACCGACGTGATGGAATTTCTAGAGGGGCTATTTATAACTTGAATGCAACATAGTTTGATGTCAATGTGGTGAATGATGCTTTAGAGGTGAATGCAGAAGTGTTGCCTTCATTGCATGCCAAACTCCTAGGTTTCAACAGTCTTAATTCAACAAGAGACTGAGAGTAATGTAGGGAAATAGGGCAGAGTGTCCTTTGTCGTAGTGGTGTCTATGTAGCAGCATCTTATATTAGTAAAATTTGAAGTTCTGTCAAAGTTTTATGCCTTTCAAATTTGTAATTTGTAAGTTATTATATTTTCATATTTTTTCCTTCCCCACTTTGAGAAATGTATCATGTAGTTATAGCACAGAATGATATAGTTCTCAAAGAGAAAATGTGGAGTGGGTGATGATGGGGCTATGTCTATCTTATTATGGTAGGCTGCCTACGTACCTTGGAACAAGATCAAGCCTGGTCGTAGTTCGATTGTGGGATTTTGAGTATTTTGTCCCTTTTTTTTCCCCTAATGGTTGCCCATTAGGATTGGGGTTCGCTTAATTTTTACATCACATTATCATTGTTGGTTTTCAATGTGATTAGTGAGAATTTGATCTTGCCGTGAGTGGATTAATTTACTCATGGTGCTCATGCGGGTTTTCACCATGCTCTTTCCATCACGCGTAATGCATATGTTTCTCTTTTTTGCCCTTAGGATCCCTTAACCTAAGATTGGGGGTGCCTAGTTTTTGTATCACATTACCATTATTGGTTTTTTATGGAATTAGCTGAGAGATTTTTTTTAGGATGTGGTTGCATCTAAGACAGGTAGGAACCTGGACTGCCTATGCACCTATATATGATAGGATCAAACCAACGTAGTTCCTTGAAGGCCATTATGAGCGAGCCTAAGGATAGTATTTCTTTAAGAATCTGCCATTGGCAATAGGGAGGATTTAATTACCTTCCATGTCCCAAAGTAGGTATGTGCCATTAGGATAGGCCTTTTTAACGGCGCATGGACCATCCCATTTAGAGACAAATTTACCATCTTTTTTCCTTGTGGTATCAAGTGGCAACCTTGCAAGAAGTACCAGCTCACCTTTGGTAAAAGAGTGGAACTTGACTTTCTTGTTATAAGATCATGCCATGCGGGCTTGGTATATTCCAACTGTTGTTGCCTGGTAAACCTAGATTCATTGAGGGCTTCGAGTTCAGAAAGACAAATTTTTACAGCTTTGACCTCTGTTAAGTCATCCTATATTGCAACCCTTAGTGATGGGACTTGGATTTCGACTGGTATAACTGCCTCTGTGCCAAACACGAGAGAGTATGGGGTTGCTTATGTAGGTGTACGAAAAGTAGTGTGATATGCCTAGAGGGCCTCAAGCAGTCGCTCAAGCCAGTCCTTTTTGCCCTTAGCTACCATCTTTTTAATGATCTTGTAGAGAGTTTTATTAAAAGCTTCTGTTAAATAGTTAGCTTGAGGGTAGTATTGGGAAGAGTGCTTTAAATCGATGTTGTATTTTGCTATAAGTCGGTATAGAGACGAACTCACGAATGGCTGCCCATTGTTGGTAATCATACTATTAGGGACTCCAAACCTATAAATTAGGTAGACTTTGACAAACCAGATGATGTTAAAGGCTTTAATTTCTCGTAGGGCAACAACCTCTATCCACTTGGAGAAATAGTCTGTTGCAGCAAGAATATAGCGATGCCCTTTTGTAAAGGTCAGAGTAATGGGTCCCATTATATCCATTCCCTAATTTGAGAACAGCCATGAATAGGAGGTGATATGTAGCGGTTCGGCGGGCACGTGGCCATAGTCACTATGTAGTTGGCAAACATGACATCTCTTGACATACTCGATACAATTGGTCACCATAGTTGGCCAATAGTAGCCAAGTCTTTTAAGCCGGTATGGTAGCTTAGGGCCACTTTGATGTCCACCACAGACATTGACATGTACTTCATTCATTATTGTGCTGGCCTCATCAGTTGATAGACAATGCAGCACTATGCCATTGAGTGATAGCCTATATAGTTGGTTGCCTTGTAATGTAAACCGTAGGGTGCATCGCCTTATTTCAGTGCTCTTAATAGGGTTTGATGGCTCTCTTCTATCCATGAAATGTTGAAGTAGGGTTTCGCACCAATCTTCCTTTTCCGAGGTTGGTTTGCTACCTATGTCTTATAGATCACTTTCTTGTAAGTTTGCATTGCAGACGAGGGAAACATCTTCCTTTGCAAAAAGTAGGGAAACAACCCTCCTCTCCCCTATGTGGACGATTAGGTAATCATCCTATGGGTGTGTAAGAGATGTTGCTAAACTGGTGAGTGCATAGGCTTGCATGCTATGGTCTCTCCTAACATGTTGTATCTGTAAATGTCAAAACATCTTGGCCAAGTCTTTAGCCCTTTGAAAATAAGGTGTTAAGCTTGGCTTTTTGATATGGTAAAGACCGTTCATCTATCGAATGACGAGCTCTGAATCTTCATAGACTATGTGGTCATCTATAGGGATTTCCAAGGCCAGTTCAAGTCCTGTGATGAGTGCTTTATACTCAGTTTCATTATTTGAACGCCCATCTGTCAGTGTAAGGGAATGGAGGATGATGCCATTGTCCGTGGTGACAAAGATGATGCCGACCCCCAAAGACTTGTTTGTGTTATCCCCTAGGGCTGTAGAAGGACCCTGGGATACACAATCAAAGAACATTTCCTAGTATTTCTTTATCTGGACTTGCATGACATTCTCATAAGGTAATTCCATTTGAAGTGGTGAATCATCAGGTATTAGGTGCGTGTCTAGGAAATTTGCTAGTACTTGTCCTTTAATTGCACATTGTAGAACATAAAGGATGTCAAATCTGAGAGAAGGACAGTCCACTTGGTGATACGCCCTTATACTGAGGGCAACTCATAATATATTTTAATGGGTCAACCCGTGATATGAGGTGGACTATTGTGGTGAGGAGATAATGTCTTAGCTTTTGTAGGGCAAAGACCAAAGCCAAAAAAATCCTTTCAATAGGAGAGTAGTTTAACTCTACGCCAACTATTGTCTTGCTAAGGTAATATAAAGCATGCTCCTTGCCTTCCTCATTGTGTTGGGCCAGTAGTGTCCCAAGAGATGATTTCATGGCTACCATGTATAAGAGCAACAACTTACCTAGCACCAAGCTCATGAGTACTGGTGGATTCAGCAGATATTATTTAATATTCTCAAAAGCATTTTGACAGGTCTAGTCCCATACAAAAGGAACTCCCTTCTTCATTAAGCGTGAAAATGGCTGGCAATGTCCTGAAAGATTTGAAATGAACCGTCGGATAAATGCAAGTTTCCCCTGTAATTTCTTAAGTTCAGAGATGTTTTGTGGCATTGGCATCTCGACTATGGTTGTAATTTTCTTAGGATCAATCTCGATTCTCTTGTGCTAGATGATAAATTAGAGAAATTGCCCTGATGATACGCTAAAAGCATATTTAAGAGGGTTCATTTTTAAATTATAACAATGGGGCTGTTGAAAGACCCGGTCTAGATCGGTAATATGTTGCTTCCTAAGTTTTGTCTTTACAACTAAATTGTCAACATAGCATTCAACCACATCATGTAACAGGTCCTCAAATATGTAGGTCATTGCTCTCTGATAAGTGGCACTAACATTCTTTAGACCGAAGGGCATGACTCTGTAACAAAATATTCTAATAGGCGTATGAAATGCAGTGGCCTCTTCGTCCTCTAGAGTCATTTGGATCTGATTATATCCCGAATAACCATCCATGAAAGAAAGAGCTTCGTACCCCGTGGTGGCATCTACCAACAACTCTATGAGTGGTAAAGGGAGTTGTCCTTAGAGCATGCACTATTAAGATCCTTATAATCAATGTACACCCTGATTTGACCATTCTTTTTATGTATAGACATAATATTAGCAAGCCATTTTGGATATTAGACCTCATGGATGAACCTGACTTTAAGCAATTTTTCCACTTCTCCCTCTATTTTGTCAGTAATATCGTGTTTAGCTTTACGTGGATGTTGTTTAATAGGCCACTGGGCTGGGTTGATGGCGAGTCAATGGATTGCCATATTGGGGTCTAATCCTAGCATTTTAGAGTAATTCCAAGCAAACACATCCCAATTTTGCTTCAAGAATTCTAAGTATTGTGTCTGCTCTTCTGAGGAGAGGCGTGCATTAATGAAAGTAGAGCGGAAGTTGTCCTCCATTCCCAGATTTACTTCCATCAGATCATCCACTATTGCTTGACCTCCATCTTCAACTTCCAGAGGGGTAGGCATCACCAATTCCATGATAAAATCTTCAGAATGTAGCAATTGTGTTTTTACAAACAAGCATTGGAAGGGTGTGTCTTCGAACAGGTCAATTCCATATGCCATTATTGCATGGGAAGAAACTTTTAACTTTATGGGCTTCTTGCCTAACCTTCTTGTTTTGTCTTTATTCTTGGAGTGGAGGACTAAATGCTCAAACTACTGCGTTAGGACCTCCTTACCCTTGTTGGTCAAAGTCGGAGTTCTAGAGTAGTTGAGGAGTCAACTTCATATGTGGCAATAGACTGCCTAAGTCTTTGAATTCTTTCTCTGTTATGGGACCTGAGTGGTCGGTAGACCGGATAGGGCCTTTAGGTAGGAAAATGGAAGGCATTCGATAAGGATCGACCCATGCTCTTGACATATATGCTAATGGGAGGACAAAATTCTGTGCCACTGAATCTGGTAGCATTGGGGTTTTGTCCTTCACAACTTTGGCATCATGCTTTACCCTAAGCTTACGAGGTTTAAGACCATTTTCATTGTTCTTCCCCGACGCATTGTGTATAGCTTTTTGGGGATTAGCCTTTTGGTAATATATGGTGTTAGCAAAATAGGCATCTGCCATTCGGTAGGGATTATTATCAGCTATTATGGTGCCTTATGTATCTTGCTAGGGGTATTTGATGCACTGATGATATGTCGAGGGAACCACTTGGAATTTATGCATCCATGGCCAGCCGATGAGGGCATTGTTAGCAGTATCTACATCAATCACATAAAAAGGCGTCCTATCATCTATGTGACCAAACTTTGTCCTTAGACTAATGTACCCGAGTAGATGCTGCTCATTTTGATTGAATCCTTAGATGACGAGTGTACTAGGCCTGAGTTGAGATAAATCTACTCCCAGGTAGTCTAGTGTTTTAAGCGAAAGTATGTTGATTGCTGAGCTACCATCTATCATTATTCTAGACACAGGATAATTATCAATAGAACAGGTGATGAATAAAGGTTGATTATGGCCAAAATCATTGGAATACCGATTAGTATCTTCAAAAGTGACTGTGGGCATATATAATCCTTCTCGTGTTACGGTTTACCAAGAAGCCTTAGCAATCTCATCATTTTTTGGCAAACTCATTAGGATGGATTAATGCATAGATCATGGATGCTCTAAGCTCTGGTGACATACAGAGAGCATCATAAATAGTTAGTAATGATAGGATCTTCTTGAGGTGCACCATTACATCAAATGGAATAGGGTTATTCATTTTTTTTATGGCCTTGTTGTGCTCAGCTTCCATAGTAGTCTTTTTCATTATATCAGCTTGTTGATTGGCTGTGGGACCTCGCGACAGAATCTATTTTCTAGACAGCAACTTAACTTGATTGACATGTCGGGGATGTGGCTGGCGTCCCTCCACTGGGGTAGTGATTTTAAGTTTGGTAACATTACAAGTCTCAATTTGTAGGTTATCAGACATTTCATTTTCAGAGAGGTCTTGAGATGTAGAGGCGAAGCTAGACTCATCATGGCTAGAGTTGTCTGAGTCAATGACCAAGGGTGGCATGTTTTACAGGGCTAAATCATGATGCTGGGTCTGCCATAGGTTTGTGATGTCATCATCTTCGTTAGCTGAAGTTGAGGAGTCATTGGCATTCATATCAACATCCCATTGGTCTTAAGGTAGGAACCATACCATGCTTTATATATATTAGAGGTCATGTTTGTATGCTCTTTGTCGATGATAGAAACGATTAATGAGGATCGGCCATGAAGAAACATAGCATGATGGTAGTGTCAACTACCAATCAAAAGCATGTGAGTCCAAAGAAATTTGAAAGAGCCATACCAATAGATCGTGGGCAGTGGCTGGCAAACCCATTTCTTGTAGAAAATGGTTGATGTGAAAATGAAGATCCCATTACCTATATATAGTGTGAGCGAAGGAAGCTGATAATCTTCTAGGAATTGGGTAAGGTATACCTTGTGTTTGATAAGTTACCTTGTTTCACCAAACCGTCGAGAATCCAATAACTGGCCAATGATTTGATCAGGGGCATCATCAAATTCTTTGTATGTTTGTTGTTGAAGAGGTTGTCTCAGGGTATCCGTATTCCAAAGGTTGTAAGGCTCTATGCCCGGTCTCATAAACTCATGGATGAACATTTCTATTAGATGGCCCCAAGAAGGTATCCTTTGTGGCACTAGGTCCATGTATCAATCTAATGGTGGACCATCTAAGGAGAGTGAGAATAATTGTAATAGCATATTATCATTGTGCATTACCTCTCTACATGATATCATGAACTTAAACACATGATGCAGTGGACATTGATAATTTTCATTTAAGAAGGTGGCGAACGATGGGACCTTGAAGTCGGGTGAAAACACCTCAAAATATACAGCTCAATGACAGGAACAAGCTCGCTACCTGAACTTGGCTAGCACATTCTGAAAGTATATGCCCATCTAGGGTGTCATTAGTAGACGGGTAATCCTAGCAGACCATAATGGGGGTCTTGTATGGTACTTGTTAGTACAATGGAGATACCCCCGGCATTATATCTATAGACCATCATTGGAATAGTTATCCTTTAAAGTGATCTTGGTATGTTATGGTATTCTGTAACTAATTGATCACTATTGTTGATCCCTGTAGTGTTGGTACCTGATGTGGTTCTCTGTGTGAGTGAAGGTTACCATCACTTGCAATTGACATCATGTTGCAAGAGGCTATCGAAGATTGGAATAGATTTTCAGGCATAAACTCTTCTAATATAACTGGAGCCTGAAAAGGTCGTTCTAACGAGTTGTCCCCTAGGAGCCATGATATAGAGTCTGCGATTCTAGGAACCTTCTCCTTTTGGTGTGATATAGGCTGAAGTTTTCTTTTCCATATTATTTTACCCTCAGATGTCAACCGATTTCCCTCACTATCACCATTGTTCCCATCATCTTGTATGTCAAAAAGTTACCCATTTCTTCATCGATGAAGATGGCATTGGTGATTACAGCTCTCATATCCACAATGTTTTTGTCAATCAATTCTTGGATCTTATCTTTGAACACAAAGTAGTCTTAAAATGTATGACCTAGAATGCGATGATACTTGCAATATTTTGGGTCATTGACTTTATTAGCTTCTATCGGTCTTTTTGACTTAGAAAGTAGAATATCTTGAGATTCAACTATTTTCTTGAAGAGACTCCCTAAATCATTAAGATGAAATGTGTTGGCTTTTTCCTATTACTTTTCATGCTTGACCTTCTAGGAGGTGCTTCCTGCTCTACTGGCTTAGTTATCTCTATGGTATGTTTGACTTGTAACTTAGTGGGTGACTTTTTAGCAGTAACCATGGTTGATCCCATCTTGTTAACCACCATTTTCTCCTTTTCTCACGTTTGTGGTCTAGGAGCCTTCTTTTTAAAGCGGACACCTTGGATATCAGATCGTTAAACCGAGAGTACTTCTGAGCTATAAGATGGAGATAAAGCTCAAAGGCTATATTTTGCAGACTCATCTCAATTAGTGTTTTAATTAGAGATACATTCTCACAAGCGTAAGACATATTCTTCCATCTGTTAATGAAGTCCACTACTGACTCATTGTCTTGCTGCCTTTCATTAGTTAGTTCATACAACGTCATAGGCCTGTATGTGCCATGGAATTGTTGTACAAATGCTCATTTCATTGAATCCTAGTCTGGGATAGAGTTGGGTTTTAAATTTGAGTACTATGTGAAAGTGGCCCCATCTAAGGATTGCACAAACAATTTTAATAATAAGTCACCTTGTTGGGTGATAGCACCAGACCGAGACTCAAAATGAGCAATATGTTGCTTTAGACATGTTGTCCCATTAAATGTGTTGAAGTGAGGTCAGACAAACTTCAGCGAAAAGGGTGCCACATCCACATGCGAAGGGTATGGTTTCCCAGTAATGTATGTACTCACAGTCTCTTGCTCTTTGTATTCATTAAGCATCTCGATCATCATTGCATGCATGTAGTTAAGGTCCATCATGCGTGGAACCTGATGTGCGTATGGTCCCTGTGGCATAAAGGGAGGTTGTGTTACACATTATAACCATTTTAACCATATATCCATGGAGGTGTTAGTCTATGCAAAGGTGGCTTTTGTTGATGATGAGGGGCTTAGTGAGTCCCTTGTGGATGTAGACCTTGTGAGAGGCCCTGTATAGGTGGCCATTGTGGAGTGGATATATTGGGAGCAACACTTATAGCTGGGGTGGGTTCAAGTAGAGTGGCGAAAGCATACTCGGGTGTGTAATGAGTGTACCCCCATTGCACTTAGTTAGGGATAGTTAGCCTTGCTGATTCCATTGGGGTGAGATTGGGATTTGATGGGATATTACCCTTCCTTTCAAGTGTGAGTTGCTCGATCATGGCTTTTAGTTCCACTATGACGGCGTCCTGAGCGGCTAGGTGATGATCTTGACTCTCTACCTGAGCTCGTCATTTGGCCGTCATGGTGTGTTCCCCTTCATAATCATAGTAATACTCCCTGATATCTACATTTTCTATATTCGTTGTGGGGTCGGTAGGTAAATCCTGACTTCCCCTTGATCCTGGCATTATCTCCTTAGGTCCTTGTGAGGTAGAGGTAACATTAATTGTTGTGATAGTCATATAAGGGCTATCCACATGGTAAAATGTAATGGGAGAGGCTACTGAGGACCTTCCAACAGTTGGTAACCCTCTTAAGGGTGTCCATGGTGTCCTGGCACTTGCCACTAGTTGACTTCTGGTCATCATGCCTGCAGAGTTGAAAGCTCATGGCCATGACCTAGAAGGACTAGGGGTACTAGCTAAGGCGTCTTTCTTTGCTCTGGTGAACATTACTGTTGCTTGAAAGGTGTTAGTAAGCTGACATGTTTTGCCTTTACCAACATAAGGGATAGGGTCTGAGTTGTTTCCCATGTAATAAAGCGAGGAAGGGCTGCCCCCTTCGGACGTCCCCATGG
>JAOXJP010127801.1:0-13679 GCA_025762735.1 Platanus orientalis | reverse complement strand
CCCCCCCCCCAAAAAAAAAAAATAATAATAATATTAATAATAAGGAGAAGACATTCACTAAGATGTTTATACATCTACTCACCATTGCGTTAGTGAAAAAAAAAATGTTTATAGGCAATAGAGCTAGATTTTTAAAGTACAGAAGATTTTGGTGGTCAACACATATCCAAAAACTTCAACAAACTGAATTGCACATTTTCAATTTTGTTTTTAATTTTGCCACATGTCAACCATTAAATTCTTCTAAATTATATCTTATCTTTAATATTCTAGAGAGCATCTTGGGGGCTAACCCGATGGAAGAGGCTTTTGGTGTGGCTTTCTATTAACACATTAGAACACGACATGGATATTGTTGAAATGAGTCTATTGCCGATAATCCCACATCATATCATCCACGTACATGAAGCTCAATAGCAACAATATTGGATGGATTAGGTCCTTCTAGTCGAGTTGTGTAGCAACGGATTCACGCAATTCAGGATTCTTACATACAAGGCTGCAATGGTAGTGACACAAAAGTATGAGATGAGTTTCAATGAAACAGTTAACACGGACAAAGGTTTTGCAAAGCAAAATCCACATTTCGGAAGTCCAGGATGGTGTCTTGAACACACAGAGGATGACATGTGAAAGAAGATGGACACACTTTTTGAAATTTTGTCTAACCATTCCATTTTCTTGCAGAATTTTTGAAATTTCATCTAACCAGTCCATATTCTTTCACGTACCATCCCTCATGTCCCATCTTGGACAGAACATTTGCTCTTTCTTTTTTTTGGAAACATCCGATAGATTTGGTCACTTGCTAAAGGGTTGCCTATGTAATTGACAGCCTAGATAGATCAATAATCTAAAAGAAAAAACGTACTCACTTCTCCATCTCTTTTTTTTTTTTTTCCCTTCATTTCTTTCTTTCCACACAACTTTTATGATTAACAGCTTAATTTGGTTAGACATCGCTGCCATTCAAATCTTGCAGCATTGGAAAGTCTGCTCCGGATTGGGTAAGACAACTTAGAGAGTGTTTAAAGTAAGAATGAAATCAAGACCGATACATCAGTGCCAAAAAGTAAAAAACATCTCCCAAAAAATGTATATCACTGATGTGTCGGTCCTAGTGTCATTCTTACTTTAGACACCCTCTAAATTGTCCTACCAAATCCCACATCTGGAAAGTCTGGTTAAGAGCAAATGGATTGGGTAAGACAACTTAGAGAGGTTAAAGTTGGAATGACATCAGGGCTAATACATCAGTGCCAATGAAGTGAAAAAAAATCTCCTCCTCCCCCCAAAGTGTATTTCACTGTTTTTTGTGCAGATGTGTCATTCCAACTTTAACCACTCTCTAAGTTGTCTTATCAAATCCGCCTCGACAATGAAGATTATTGGTAGAGCTTAGTTTAGCAGTTTATAATCTCAACTGCAAGGATCCATCAACCAGCATATTATTAAGAGTGGAACCCAAATCGTGCCGTAACACTATATACCAACATGTAATTGATGCAACTACTAGCATTAGCATTATCAGAAAATAATGTTTGCTTAAATAATCCACTTGAGAGTTGAGACATTAATGGAAGCTTAGAGGAGTTGCTTGGGTACTAAAATCCATTTAAGAAGGAGATATACGTGAGAAAATGAAAAGGGTAGGTAAAGAAATATAAGAGGAAAGAGTAGACATTGAAGTATGGTGGAAGTGATGATGATAACAGGTCTTAAAGGAAGGGAAGGGAAGGAAAGATGTGAATGGGGGGTGAGGTTTTTAATGATTAGGTTTGTCAAAACCAAGGGGGTGCGGTGCGTAATCATTCCCTTCTAGGGAAGACAAGGGGTTGGTGGGTGGGCATGGGAATGGATTCTTTGATGATCCATGATGATGATTCATGATGATGATGATGGAATATGGATACCTACCTCTTGCTATCAATGGTTCTGATTGCTTTCAACGTTATCTAAATTAAATTAGTTAGAAGAAATGTAATATTCATGGCAGATACAATGTAAGATGAACTTTATAAAAATAAAATAAAATGAAAAGAAATAGCTAGGTTTGAACCATGCTTCACCTTTTAACAATTAACCACTAACCCTCTCATCTAAAGACCATTATTACCATTAATAGGTTACTAACCCACTAATTGATTCAAAGCAATTAGTGTGAGTTGGAGTGCATTAATTGTATGATAAGATGGGGATTATGGGCATTAAGATGTGGCCCTTGTGTTATAGGAAATAGCCCTCATTTAGTTGGAGCTCCATCTTAAGGTGTGCCATGGTGAGTTACAGACACAAAATGACTGGATGGGGCCCTGCAAAAAGTGTATGAATCCCACCCCCTTTGTATCTGCGGTTCACCGTGGCACACTTTAAGGTGGCACAGAGGATACTAGACCAGTTTATAAAGCCTATATAGTTGCTTGAAAGCCACCGTTTTATCTGATCTTAGCCAAAGCCTTACCCAAAAAATAAAAAATAAAAAATTTAAAAGATCTAACAATTTCCAATACCGTCGATTGTGGATCCATGACCACTTTAAAAAAGTCGTTTGTGGCTTATTTAATTTTTTTTCTTTTTTAGGATTTCTTTCTGAGGAATGATTGTCTGTGTTGACACATACCACTATAAGCATGCCATTGATGAATGCATGTACGGTTCTTGAATTTGGTCTCTTTTTGAACACTTACTTTTTCATTCCAATATTTGTTGGGACCTTTTCAACCTCTAAAACAACAGATGTCAGCTTATCATTCACCGTACACACGTAGACATATTTCCATCACAGAACTACTTTTCCTTTTCGGGTTTCCTTGACCAGTCAAAATAGAAGGTCAAAAACAGTAGATGTCTGAAAGAAAAGGGAAAATGAAAAGTAACGTTAATCTGGTTAACCACAGCTAATTCCACTAATACGAAGCTTTCTATCTTCTCTGGTTCTCCTTTTTCTATCTCAAAAACAAATCTCATTTTACAACCTTTTAGAAAATACACAATAATAATAAATTTTAGTCAGAGATTCCGCGTGATAATACAAAATGATACATAACAAATCCAGTGACGAAAAAGAATGATTAAATTTTTTATTTTACATAAAGTATAAGAACACCTTTAGATAGTCCTTGTACTATTGTACCTTTCTCCCCTACCCTGCAACTTACAACGTGTGCATGGTCTTATATATCTAAAGTAGTCACGCTAGTGGAACTTATCTTGAAGATTTTCGAGACTTGAAGATTGGCCTTATCAAGAGATCCTAACCACACGAACGATTGAGAGTTGTGTCTCTAACTAGGGTTTTCAATCGTTATTAACAAAGCCGAAATAATGTTTTATCCAGGATGTACTGTTCATCCTCTCACAGGGGGTGTAGGGGGTGTGGGCCCATATTTTGCTTGGAAAAAGGATGGTATCCGTTCCTCTTAACTTCCGCACCTCTCTGCACCATGTCAAGGGGCGGGCACATCAGTGCCGACAAGTGATATACACCCCCCCAAAAAAAAAGTGAAAATCAATTATCGTGGTGATGTGCCCGCCCCCTGACAGGGGGCAAAGAGGAACGGATACAATCCACTCTCTTTTGCATGGGGCATTCACACCCTACTCTGAGGGGGTGAACAGTACATCCTGACAACATTAATCTAAAGGAGATTGATTATGTGTTTTGAGACAGACCTCTAAAGGTGTGCTATTGATTGACACATGATATAGTTTCGAATTTTATGTCTTTTATTAACCACCTATGTTTTCAACTGAACACTTTTATGGACCCTTTTACCCCCCAAAATAGCACATGTCTGTTTATAATTCACCATATACACACTATAGGCATTTTTATCACAAAACATTTGCTTCGTATTCGGAACCAATTACATGCCTTACTCATCCTCATTTCTTTTATTTCCCAAAGAAATTGAAGTAATGCTTTTTCTTCTTCTTCTTCTTCTTCTTTATTTTTTTTCTTAATGTCTTATAATTTCTTTTCTCATATTCAGTTTTCTGTTTTTGGTAGGGTTACTCAAGGCCCTTTACAACATCACAAGCGCTCCACATTGCAGGAATAACAAACGTCAACACAACCACTGGTGGAATGCTGGGTACAACCTTTTCACTTAGCAAATGGTAAGCTAATCACCATGTAATATTTAGGAAATGAATTATTTCATCTTCTTTTCCATGGCATTTGAAATGAGCCGCATCATGGTCACAGATTATTGTTCAAATAGATGTAAGGATAGGATTCGGTTGTAGACAAAAAATCAATTATAATCATGCCTTGGATTTTATAGAAAATGAACTTGTTTCTAAGTTTTATATAATTCATTGATGACTCCCGTCTTTTCTTTCAACAACAACAAAAGTTTTTCATTTATTAAACAGTGTATTAGTCACTGAATTCATTTTCATGTATTTTGTACATTGTTAACAGATTTCTAACCTGCATAACGACTAATTCTACATCAACTTTGAATTAAGGGTTTTAGATGCTGAAAATTATGGCTTCATGTCATGAAACAAGAAAGCATGAAAAAGCCCATCAACAAGTAAATCGGTATCCTAAATTTTGTTGGTATAGAACCCAAGCTCCCTTAAAGCTAACTTTAGGACCTCATGAAATGCTACATTACTTGTGTAACAAAGAAATGCTGTTGGAAGAAAGAAAAGTGTAAGAAGATCCCAAGTCGCCTAATTCGAGAGGGATTCAGCGCTTACATATAAACATCCCTCAACTTTGTTTAATGTATTTTTGGTAAAGTGACCCTATGTTGGGATGCCTAAAGAACAAAATCGAGACAAGAAAGTGAACCCATGTTGGGACATTTAGAACCAAACAATATTATGTCAAGTTGAGTTAGTTCTTTACAATTGGTTTTAGAGTGGATCAACTTCGCAGTGTACACAGGAGAACGTAGGGCTTTCTAAGTGGGGTGAATTATAAGATCCCATATCACATAACTTTGAAAAGAATCATGTACTTATACGGAAACACGGCATTCATTTGCATGACGTGTTTTGAGTCCAAGAATAATGGTTGAAAAATTAAAACCTGGGCAAGGGAGTTAACTAGAACCAGACAATATCATACAAGTGAGTCCGAATTATCATAATTGGTATAAGAGCAAAGTTGGACCAGATCATTACAATTTGTATAAGAATTAGATCAATTTCACAGTGTGCACACGTAGATGTGTGCCCTCTAAGGGGGTGGATTGTAATATCTCACGCCACTTAGCCTGAAAATGATCCTATGCTTATATGTAAGAACCCTTCAACTTATTTTGACACATTTTAAATCGCGGAGGAAAAGTGACCCCATGTCGAAACATCCAAAACTGAATAATATCAAGCTAGGTCAGACCAGGTTGTTATAATTGGAATCAAAGTTGGTTTAGCTTCATGGGGTGAACATGAAGACATGTGGCCTTTTAATGGGATGGATTGTAAAATCTCATATTGTTTAACTTGAAAATGATCTTGTACTTGTATGTACGCACCCCTTTACTTGGCTTGATACATTTTTGGGAGAGACCATGTGATTCACCTTGAAAACACAAAATTATGGCAGAAGAGTGGCTCATGTTGGGATACCCAAAACCGAACAATATCAAGTCAGGTCGTTACAAAAAGACCACCCCTAAACAAGTATGGGAATTTTAAAGGCTTCAAAGACATGGCCTTTGTTACATGGAGTTTTTAATCATCTGATTATTACTTAATAGACCCCTTTAAATCTGGTTTTTTTAGAAGGCTTATAAATAACTTGTCAAGAGCAGTATCATCGGCCATGAAGCTAAGAGAGATTGTCCTTACAGGTCCAATCATAAGACACGAAGAAGCATCCGAAGAATGTTTTGGAGGTAAGAAAACTATAGAGGCACACCATTTAATATTCAATCTTCCAACGAACAAAACTTCACCTTTATGTTTGACAGATTTCTAAGTCGAATTCTAGTGACGTCTGGTCCGCATTAGACAGTAGACAAAAAGAGTATCTGGTCAGCATATGTCAATTTGGCTTTTTTTTTTGGAAAAATCAAAGTCGGTGGAAGTTGATTCTGATATCTGAAGAACACAGAATATCCATTCTGCAAAAAACAGTTGATTGACACATATGTGTGGCAAAATGAGTAGAACTGCAGACGGGTGAGCCAAACAATACCCAACCAACCCAAAGTTTGGCTAAAAAGGTCCAACCCGAGCTTAGGCTTGACAAACCCTGGGTTTAATCATGGGCCATGCTTGAGCTAACCATGGTCCAAGGCCTAAGACTCTAACGATTAAATATTTAAGTATTTTTTAAAAGTTTTAGTTTTACTTAAGAACTTAGAGCCTGTTTGGCAGCCACCTGTAATGTAATCATTTCATTTGAGTTTCTTTAAGGCATTTGTAGCCACGAGATGATGTTTTCATAATGAACTCATTCAAATTTATACTGATTTATTAACTAAAATTAGAAATGAAATCATCTTAGGTTTTTCTATAAGATAAAATGAATTACATTATCAAGCACAAATCACTACAAATCTGAATGAGTTCATTGCAAACCATCCCGTGGCTAGAAAAGAATGAAATGATTTCATTACAGGTGGCTGCCAAACACAGCCTTAATAGATTAAGGCACGCCCAAGACCCACATATTTTGGTTGGGCCGTGTTTGGGTCTTAAAGACTAACTATCAGGGTCTGGGGACCAAGCCCATAAAATATAATGAAGGACCCTTTCCTGGGCCTATCAAGGCCTGGACTGGACCTGAACATGCACACACTAGCAAGTGAGAGTTAAAAGTAGCTTCATGCGTGCCATTTTTCTCAGTTCTTCAAAAGTTACTTCCCTCATTATTTCCTTTTAGAGAAGTCTCCACTCGCAAAGTTGAGCTTGAGCCTCCAATTGAACTCATTTAGCTAAGTAAGCTTGATGTCATGGACTTAACCTTCTCCGATTGCTAAGCCATATGTCCCTTGATTACTCCCAATTTATAGATGAGTCAGGCTTTACCCAACCCACACTTAAGTGAGCTAAGATCACCCAAGAGAATGAAAGAATAATATTGTTGCTCACTCGACATGAGAGCTTCTTATACTATACCATTCTTAAGTATTTAACAAATTGTTCATTTCCCTTCTTGAATGTTCTTGGTTCTTTGGTACTTAAGTGAGTATGGGAAAAGTTGAATCGTCTATGCTGAGGAAATAACATGTGCCATACAGTCTAAAACGCCTCTGCTTTGATGCAAAAGCCCAGATGCAAAAGTGGTGTGAAATGCACCTGTGCCTAACACACCAGTCCTGAAAAAGTGATTTACACTTTTTGGAGTATGCTTTTCACTTTTTGATACTGATGTGTCTGGCCCAGGTGCATTTCACACCTGGGCATTCGTACCTAACCTGAACTGCACTATATATATATATATATATATATATATATATATATAGCTTTTTATAATATGGGCTGTTGGGCCTGTCTTGACAACATATATGTTTAGCATTTAGGAATAGGATTAGTTTATGGGCTATTGGACTTTACGATTTGGGTTTGATGCAATAAGCATAAATTTGGTGAGCTCACCGCAATACAACGAGCCAAGCTTGAGCTTGTGACGAGCCTGATCCTTTTAAGATGACCCTGAGCAGAGCTCGGCAAAGCTCGACTCAGCTTGATTGGCTGGTTGAACCCCTAGACAGGGCTCAAATGGTCATGGTCATGGTCATGGTTATCCAATTTTCAGCATAGGTGAAGGTGATCTCCTTGGTGAGGACCCATCAATTGGTGCATTCTACAAACGTAATAGCTGAAATTTGACAATGCATAACTGAGGTTTGTTTTAAGTATCACAAAATCATTAGTGGCTCCAAGTTCCAGTGTTCCACACATTCCTTAATCTACAAAATGAAATACCTGAAATTTCACAATAAATAACTGAGGGTTTCTCAACATATTATTTTGTGTCACAAAATCCTTGGTGGCTTCAAGTTCCAGAGTTCCACAATTCCTTAATTTACTTGCTTTTAGAGAAATGTACCACAAACAAGTCAGGGGGTGCACCTTCATTCTCCTGTGTAGAACATGTTGATGAGCCCTGTTGGGAACACAGATAAGAAGACGGCCACAGAAACGGTGATGGCAGTAGGGCCAACAAGTTGGGGACCGTACATGAATCCATTGGAGCTGTCAGATTTTATGGGTGAAGGCGTCACCGTCGAATTGGAACTTCCTGCAATCCAACAAGTGAGGATCAGAGTTCAGGCACCCAGATTCTTTTAAGGTTGCATTGGTAATTATCTGAAAATTAAAATATGGGAAGGAATTTGAAGCTCAAACCTGCTGAAGAAGAATTTGTAAAGATGTTATAATCAGGTGAGCTGGGTGATAAGTCTAGGAGCTCTGTCAAAAACAAGAACAATAAGAAGGTTATAAAAGAATATTAGAAGAAAAATTAATCTAGAATTATAAATATGGCAAACGAGGGTTTCTGGATGTGTAGGGCTTCCTACCCTTATATCTCAGGCTGGACCCAAATAAATGGTGACCAGGTGGAGGATCCTACCCTTCAATCAAAACTTAAGAACTTGGAAATTGGAGGGTCTGTTGAAATATATTAACTCTTAACATCTCTTACAATCTTAGGGTTGTAGGAGAAACAGTTAATTACTTTATTTAAGATGGAATTAGAGTAGGTTTTAGGTGCATGTATGCATTTTTTATGGATTCACACTTAATTCCCCGCGATAATTTAACTCTTAACCTTTTCTACAATGTCCTTAGAATTTTAAGAGAGACAATTAATTGCTTTATTTAAGAGATCCAACTTTTCAATCAAACCCTAAAAACTTTGAAATTGGATCTACTAGAATTTTGATAAACCATGGTTTAAAAAATCACTGTTTGGGATGAATTAATCAGACATAATTGAGTTTGTGTTAAATTTGGTATCAAAACTTGGATGATATCAGCAACCTGAAAGTCTGAGTAAAAACAGAGTTTTTCTAATTAACTTGGACAAGTTTTTAGGATAACTAAAGTCTGTTAACTTGGTTTTAAAACTATATTAGTATGAAATTTTAATTAAAAAGTATTGTTTCTTATTCTTTTAATTTTAAAATATTAATATAATTTGTTCTTATATACTGATCGGATGGTATAATAGGTAAATTACCAAATAACTCGGATAGACAGACTTTCGAATTGTTGGATTGATATGAGAAAGGATGTTCTATCTAGGACACCAAGGGCTGTCATATGGAATAAAATAGGTGGGTGATTGCATTTTTTGAATATGGAATATTCATTTTATTCCATATGACAGCCCCTGGTATCCTGGACACCATCCTAGACACCAAATTCTGGACAGAACATCCTCTCCCGATATGTTAAACACTGGTATATAACGATGCTTTCGCGGGTCATCAATTTGAAGATGATCTTCATTCTTCAACCAAAGTATAATAGAAAAAAAACTGAATCCGTCAACCATTTGTATAAATGTATAAATTAAAGTTTATGTAAAAAAGAATATACCAAGTTATATATATATATATATATATATATATATATATATATATATTTCAAGAGAACTGTGCAAACATCATCAGGGTGCGGACACATCAGCGCCAAAAAGTGATAAGTGCCTCCAAAAAAGTGTAAATCACTTTTCGGTACTGATGCGTCAGCCCCTCTGGTGCAGTTTGCACGCACGGTTCTCACAAGATTCATTTGCACATAATTCGAGCCCGGGATAAAATGGCTGGGAATTTGAATCCATTTTAATGCACGAAGTCTCCTAGTGTCCTGGACACCATTATTTCGTGTATATATTGAAATTTCATTTAACCCTTTCCAATTTTATTCGATTTGAGTGTCCTGGACAGAGCATCTATATTAATAATATATGTATATATATAAAGAGAAGCCAAGATAGGGAGATATTGCAGCAGTTTTCTTACTTGGGCAGTCACTAACGCTTGCATTGGCCAACTTGCAAGCACTTGGGAGCTGAAGCAGCTTGGCCTCCTGCAAACCCAATTGCTTGAAGGTGGTCACACCGTCGTGGGCCTGTTGAATGATGTAACACAGACAAACCGGCTTCCGACTCCTCATATCACCCACCGAACTGCAACACTTGTCCGTAGGAGACGCGGCCTTCCCTGTGGCGAAGTTTATACACTCACTCAGCTTTGTAACTTCGGTGTTGCACTGTTGCTCCACTGAGGCAAAGCTAATCGATTTCAATAGACACGATATTAGAAGAGAGCAGGAGAGAATGGATTCGAATCTCATCTTCATCTTTAATTTCTTTTTTCTTATCGATTCCCTTTCTTTCTTTCTTTCTTTCTTTTGCTTGTTTTGAAGAAAGAAGAATAGCTTTACTATTTATGAGATTGAAATCTACGGATAATTGAGAAGGATGAGATGCATTTAATGAGATTGTTGGCTACTAGGCGGTGTGGCGGTCTGAACTTTAATGGTTTCCGTTGTGAGTAGATGGGTGTAGTTAAATGAAAACACCTTTGGTAGATGTACTACCGCAAAAATCAAAGAGAGACGTCGATGGTTTTAATTATGTTATGTCGTGGTGTAGAATAATGCGTCATAAGGCGTGTACCGTGTATTCCTCAAACCCAAAATAACAAAAAAGCGTGTACTCCTTTTCCCACTAGACTCATGGCGGCTCATTTATTCATTGTGTCACCGTGCAGAGGAATGTGAGTCCTACACTACCCTTAATGGATCCTCTCGTGGGTTGACATCACCAGCGACACCCGCCCCCCACCCTCAAGGCTACTCAGAGAGGGATCAATTCACTTTTTAAAGGTGATGTGACATCCAAAAAGTGAGTTGATCCCCCCTCTGAGTTGCCCGGGGGGGTGTTGCAAGTTGCCCCCTGCCACCAAGGGGTGTATGTACAACACCCCGGTGATTACCATTTAAGCCATCCCCTTTTGTGCGGTGATAAATCGGGTGTTGTACATATACCCTAATGCAGAGGATTTTGTTTTCGCTTGAATTTGGTGTATCCCCTTAACAAACCTGTAAGGTCTTCTCATATATAAGGATGGACACATGGCATTAAAAAAGTAATTTATGTTTTTTGGGGGGATGATTTTTATTCTATACATCATGTGTCCCTCTCATATGGGTAGACTCTAGGCATTCGATAAAGGAGCTGCACCAAATCTTGAGGGACAGAAAAAAGAGAGAATAAAATACCCCTAATTTGGCCCCCAGGATTTGGTAAGACCCCTTAATAAATGACTAAGGTCCGCCTTGTATCAAGGGCTGACACATCAGCACAGAAAAGTGAAAAGCATCCACCAAAAAGTGTATAATCACTTTTTCAGTGCTGATGTGTCCACCTCTGATGCATGATAGACCTTAGTCATTTATTAAGGGATCTAAGGCACTAATTTAGGACTAAGTGTCCGTCTCTTGAGCCGAATCTTCTCGTAGGAGAGGATTTTTCTTTGGATTTTCTAGACTGATCGGGCCAGGTTGCCTGTTGCCACCAGTCAATGAACTGGACTAGTTTGGTTGGGGCGATATCGTTTGCGCTACCCCCCTCTACGACGCTTAGGAGCTGAGACAGAGGGGAGGAATCAATTCACTTTTTGGGGGTGAAGTGACATCTCCAAAAGTGAATTGATTCCCCTCCTCTGCCTCGGCCCTCGAGCATCGCATAGGAGGGCATCGCAGACGATATCAGGCCAGTTTGGTTAGTCTGGTGCAGTTAAATGAACATAGTTTTTTTTGGTCTGGTCACATTGGCCTACATCATGTTGACTGCACAAGGTGGGACCAGACTGAGCTGGTGAGAAATCAAACAGGCGACACAACAGTGCACTGCATACACCCACAACTTCAGGGATTCGACCTTGGTTCATCTCTAGAAAAGATAGATGCCACAGCCACCCGAGCACTGGGGTGTTAGCAAATGAACATAGCTTTGGCGGATGTATTACTGCAAAAAGTTAGGAGAGACACGGTGGTTTTAATTATATTATTTTGTAGCATAGAATAATGCGTCAAACGGGGCATTCTTTTTCCCACATCCCACTAGGCAGGGAGGCAGTCGAGTTTTCAAGGCAAGATGGTTCCACTACTAGTAACGTACAAGCTTTGCATTGGGCTTTCTGGGCTGAACGGGCCTTGCTGCCTGTTGCCACCTATCAATGAGCCGAACTGGTTCGGTTGGGTTGGCACAGTTAAATGAACATAGCTTTGGTGGATTTATAATTGTCGCAAAATCTGAGAGAGATGATGGTTTCAATTATGTTATGTTGTGGCATAGAGTTATGAGTCAAACGGTGCATTCCGTTTCCCATTGGGCAACGAGGCAGTTGAGTGTAAAGCAAGATGCGGTCTGAGCAGGCCAAACCTCCAAAAAGTGAATTGATTCCGCCTCCTGAGTGGTCCCATCAGGGGTGTGGTACATACGATTTCATCCCCAGCCTGCCAGTTGCCACCTATCAATGAGCGGAACTAGCTTGGTTGAGTTGGTACAGTAAAATGTATGTCTTTGGTGGAGAACCACAAAAAACAAGGAGAGACGAAGATGGTTTCTTTTTTGTTATGTCGTGGCGTTGAGTTATGCGTCAAATGGTGCATTCTCAAGTTATTGCATTGGGGCTATCTGGGCTGAGCGGGCCAGTCTGCCTGTTGCCACATATTAATGAGCCGAACTAGCTCGGTTGAGTTGGTACAGTAAAATGAACATAGCTTTGGTGGATGTATTACCACAAAAAACAAGGAGAGGCGACAATGGTTTCTATTATGTTACGTTGCGACGTAGAGTTGTGTGTCAAACAGTAGTCCTTTTCCCACTAGGCAAGGAGGCAGTTGAGTGTAGAACAAGATGGTTAGGTTAAGTAACAAGTTTTTGTGTTGGGGCTTTCTCGGCTGAGTGGACCAACCTCCCTGTTGCCGCCTATCAATTATGTTACGGCGTGAAATTAATTCCCCCCAGTGTCCCATAGGGGGGGTGGCGTAGATGATTTCAGCCCTTATGTTATATTGTATGAAACGGTGTATTCCTTTTCTCACTCGCCAGGGGGACTGATATCCTCTACGTTGGGTTGAAATCGTCTACACCACCCTCCCTGATGGGACACTCGGGGGGGAGGGAATCAATTCACTTTTTGGAGGTTTTTGATTCTCTCTCATAAGTGTCCCATAAGTGGATGTGGCACAGAAGATTTTGGACCCTCTATGCCACCCCCCTTTTAGCCACTCAATGACCACACAAGAAGGGAATCAATTCACTTTTTTAAGGTAATGTGACATCTCTAAAACTGAGTTGACCCCCCTTTGTGTGGCCACCGAGTGGCTCGCAAAGGAAGTAGCGTAGAGGATATCAGGCCTTGGCGGGGTGGCAATTGAGTGTAAAGCAAGCCTTGCATTGGGGCTTTCTAGACTGAGTGGGCCAGGCTGCCTGTTGCCACCTGTCAATGAGTCAAACTAGCTTAATTGAACTGGTGCAGTTAAATGACCATAGATTTTGTGTTACGGCAAAAAACAAGGAGAGATGATGATGGTTTTAATTAGGGAGTGGATCGTCTGCTGGTGAATCAGCAGGAATTTCCTGTTGATTTAACCACCCAGCAACACCCACTAAAAATTAGGTGAGAACGAATCTTGTGAGAACTGTGAAAAAGGCATCAGGGTCCGGACACATCAGCGCCGGAAAGTGA
>JAOXJP010127790.1:0-13679 GCA_025762735.1 Platanus orientalis | reverse complement strand
CCCGAGACAGATATGGCTTTAACCGCATTGTGATGAGTTCAGATCCTTCCCTTAATGTGTAACGGTTCACAAAACATGACAAGTTTACAAAAAAGGTTTAAAACTCCAACCAAATTTGAGTGTGAGTATTAAATTTTAATATTGATGGATCTGAGTCCATGTTTGAATCATCTCAAGTCTAAATGGAGAGATATCCCACAAAAATGTGACATGATGCCTGAGAAAAGTTACTTTGGAAAATACACAATTATATTATTTATTTATTTAGGGAACAAATATTCTGTCCAGGATTTTGTATGTCTTACCGGGTTCTACGCACATGCTGAGTGCATAGGGTTAAAAATGTAAAAATATTTTTCAAATGAAAAAATAGGTACCCATAAAAATGCAGCTTAGATTTTAAACGCCGACACTATCCTCCTCTAGAGGCTCAAATGGGCAGAAACATTAGCGCTGAAAGTGATTTTCATTTTTTGGGACCCTGTGTAAATCACTTCTGATGCTGATGTGGCAGCACTTTGACCTCGGCGGAGGTTTCCATCAGCGTAGAAAATCCTCATCGATAAAAATGAGGCACATAGGGTTAAAATCATAAAATAAAAGTATTCAAATGAACATTTGCTCCCAACATGATTGTTTGTATAAGGCTTTTGTAGGTGTGCCATTGATTGATAAATGATCTTTTTTGAATTTAGTATTTCTTTTTTACCACCGACTTTTTTCAAATGAATACTTTTTTGAATGTTTTTTATCTAGGGATGCAAATGAATCAGCTTTGAATATGATATTGGTATATTCAAAATTGGTTCTTTTATTTTTCATATATATCCGAATTTAATTAAATGTACGATGGATATTTGAAAAATATGATCATATTCATATTCATTAAGTTTATCAAATATTGGATATATCCGATTATTATAATTGTGCTTAATAGTCCCTCTCCTAATAATCAAAATTTGTATGTATGAATGATAAAAAATATCAGTGGAAGCATTTTAGGGTTACAACCTACAGAAGGGGTTAAAGTCTTTTCGAGGAAACCATGAAAGAAAAAGATGCTAACGTGCACATGCCTTCATTTGCGTCCACTGACTTTGGAACCTGAACTTCACTTGGCGATGTTTGAGGCCTAGCTCAGTTTCATCATTTGCTTGTCGTCCGAATGTGGACATTCTTTAAAGGGATTTTTCCCAAAACGGTTCAAAGTTTTGGCAAATTTGCCAAATAACGAAGTAAAAAAAACTATTTCCGAAATCAGTTTTTTTTGTGATAAATTTGGAAAGAAAGCAATAGTCAAAGGTTAAGTTATTTTTGTTATTCTTTTTAAACCTTTAACCCACCAAAGTCGTTATTTCGAAGAACCCTCACAAAAACACCACTTTAGAGTATATGTGATCGTGAGGAAGAGGAAAACACTCTGTTTGCAACCGCGAACACAACCACGCCTTTTTTTTTCAACTGAGGATCATGATCACAGGTTTGTCTTTACCCCTACATCTTGTAATTTACTGTTTTCATTAATGGCATGGCCACCAATTTAGTTGCAACGATAGAACCTTGGTTGTCTGCCATATTGGGATTAATCTCTTCTTCTAAAGATCTAATTACACTTCCTAACCTTTCGTCCCCATCATCTTTGGCTTGTGATTCTTCTAGTAAGAACGTAAGGAAGGCTATGTCGGTTTCGGAAACATCCATTTCGTCAAATTCGGTGTCGTCGATGACACCCTCCCAACTCTCACCAGACTTCCAAACACAAAGGTAAGAATCTGTCGGTTATTCAATCCCAGATGGGTGGTCTCTCTCTTTCATTGAACCTTTTCATTTATACAAAAAAGAAGAGAAACATGTCTTGGTTGGAACCCACAGAGCCGCCTGGTCTCTCTCTCTCTCTCTCTTATATATCATATAACAGATTTGGGGCTAAAAAAGTAATTATGAATCCCTAAAAGCCAATTTTGGAAATAGGTTTTTTTACCTCGTCATTTGGCAAATTCTCCAAAACTTTGAATCGTTTTGGGAAAAATCCCTTCTTTAAAAGACTAGATATTTATATATAAAAAAAACATAATTCAATTCTTAAAAAAAAAAAAACTACGTATTCATAAAATGTGTGTGAGAGGGAGAGATCATACGCTTCTATTTCTTAAATCTGTTAGTGTAGTATTTCTTTGATAGCGTTTCTTCATGGGCTGTTTGTTTGTGCTCTTGCTTATCTCCAGATACTCCTTCCATGTTTTAGTTACCTAACCTGTTCTCCCTCTTGTCCTCCTTCCTTATCATTAATCTGTTATCTTCTTGAGGTGGAGTGGTCAGCGATAAAGAAACCGGTGGTGTAGTGATTGGTGATGGTGGCTCTTCTCTCTCGCCAATCTTGTTGCTGAACAAGAAAAGAAATAAAAACAACAATGGATTTGATTGGGTTAAGGTTAGGGTTAGCTATACTACATATAAATCTATTTTATTGTATGTAGTCAAACCATATATTATAAGGTGCCTATTAATTTAAGCCTATCATTAAGTATATATAGTCAGATACATGAATATGTATGTGTATATATAAATGAATACGATGAATGTATAAAAAAGATATTTAATTGAATGTGGATTTTTAGTCGGAATGGATACATATATATTTGTATATAATTCGTTTATAATCAGATATTTTTTAAAGAAATGAATATTTAATTGAATCGGATGGATATATATATATATATATATATATATATATATATATATATATATATATTTATTTATTGACATAACCAAATATGAATCGAATTCTGACAATACTTGGATACTTGCATCCCTATTTTTATCCACCAAACATAATTGATGTTAGCTTATAAGTCACCATGGACATGACATTGACTTTTTCATACATTTGCTTGGTTAAATAATGCACCAAATTCCAAAAACCATCACATGTGAGTCTGGTGGAGGATATAGGGCGACATATAAAATCACGGACAGAACATTTGCTCCCTATTTATTGTTATTATTACTTAATACCTTCCATTGACCAATGACACCCTTTGGCAACACATTGATTGATACTTGTGTAATATCACCTTGGATTTGGTGTGACCCCATCATGAAGGAACAAGTCTGCCCCCTGTGAGGGGTGAACACATTAGCACCAAAAAAGAGATTTACACTTTTTGGACAGTGTTTTCAGTTTTCAGGGCTGATGTGTCCACCCCTGATGACGGTGGACCTTGCTCATTCAATAAAGGGTCATACAAAATCATGAGGGGTGTAATGTCTCTACGACTGGAGAT
Source organism: Platanus orientalis (assembly GCA_025762735.1). Taxonomy (NCBI): domain Eukaryota; kingdom Viridiplantae; phylum Streptophyta; class Magnoliopsida; order Proteales; family Platanaceae; genus Platanus; species Platanus orientalis. Next base: position 10,395 of record JAOXJP010127790.1, on the reverse strand, counting down.
AATTCAAACCCCACTGTGATTGTGTGTGCTCCCTAAAAACCACTAACCTCTGCTCCCTCATCAGCACCAAAAAATGATTTACATTTTTTTTTTGCAGAGGGGCACATCACTTTTCAGTGCTGATGTGTCCATCTCTTAACAGGGAGTAGAGGTTAGTATTAGTTAAAGGGAATGGACACAATCCTCTTTGCATTGTGATTAGAAGGGTTCGGATTGGGTGCAAACAAATTTTGTGAGAACTGTGCAAACTGTACCTGAGGGGCTGACGCATCATTACTAAAAAGTGATATACACTTTATGGGGGGCACTTATCATTTTTGGGCGCTGATGTGTCCACACCTTGGTGCCGTTTGTTCTTACAAAATTCATGTTCACCTCATTTTTTTCCCGATTAGAAGGGGCAGCAATCTTCCTCGTTTTGTCTTAATGTTTCTCAATTGAACTGCAACTATTTACCTCGAGGACTGATAATATAATTGAGGTTCCATTACCATAGCTATCATAGCCCATCAATCCCAAAAACGAATGATTCCAATCAACGGTTGTAATTAAGGCACCGGTGAAACTAAGTCCATCATCTGTTACACGTGGTTGACATGCGACGGAGCATACTCGATCAGCAGCATCAAATCAAATGAATCATCATTCATAGTCACCCGGTTCCAACAAAATCCTCTCTTGCCCTTAATTAATCTTGTGGCTTCACAGAGTGCACATACTCATAAAACTTGAAAAGAAAGTCACAAGATAGTATACAGCTATACATAGTCACCCGGTTGCAACAGGATCCTCTCTTGGCTTTTGGAGATATATAAATCATAGTTATTAAATCTGGACCGGACATTGACCCGATTTCAAAAGTTGGGTCACTGGTTCAACCAATAGATCATTGGTCAAACCACATGATCAATTAAAACATTTGTATAAAAATTAAATATATAGTATGATGTTTTAAAAAAATATATTTCAATTTTAGATCACATATTGGTAAAAACATGTATAAATATGCATGATAAAAATGAAAGTTTTGTTTAAATTATTATGTTTTGGTGATAGAAAAAAACACAAAATCATGATTTAGTGGTTAAGAGATTATCCTTTAAATAAAATTATTCTTCATCTTTTAATACCCAAAATTTAAAAGATGGTTTGATTGGTAGGGCTGAACAATTCAACAAAAAACCAGTCGGGTTTGATTGGGTTACTTGAAAAAATGATTCAATTGAAAACCTGGATCGATTATAATACCAAGTCATCAGTTTATCTGTCCGATCAGCCGAACCAATTCAGGTTTAATAACTGTGGTTTAAATATCCCAAAATAGCGTAAGTGATAGTAAACATAGTCACCAAACTGGACCTCTCCTGCCCACAATTATGTTTACGTCTCCTAAAATCTGTGGGTGGGAGAGGATCTAGACTGTCCCGGTTCCAACAGGATGCTTGCTCGGTGAAGGTGGATTGTATCGCCCCTCTTATCTGACGCTCCTCTCAGTATCCAGTCAGGGGTGGGCACATCAGCGTCGACAAGTGATATGTCCCCCTCCTAAAAAATAAAAAGTGAAAATCACTTGTCGGCGCCCCCTAACAGGGCGCCAAGTGAAGCCTTAGATTAGAGGAGCGGATACAATCCACCCTCTCGCCCGGTTTCTAAACTTCTCTCTGCTGTCCACTCCGATGATAGAATCTTGTGACACTAACAGCATACAGCTAGAATTTTTCTGGGTTCGGATTAGATTTAAAAGTGGGACCCATTTCTCTGACTTAGGTAGAAGGAATTTTCTTGTTTCAGACAAAAAGCAGCTTCTCTTATTTCAATTTCGTAGTTTCAGCCGGAAATGGAGGGCAAAGTTTGAGTAATCTGGGAAAATCAAATCGTAGCTCTCCAAATTGGTGTTGAGGCATTAACTGTGTGGAAGATACAGACAACAGAAAAAGCTGAGACGCAGAGACTGAGGAGAGAGAAAAACTAGAAAAAAAGGGGAGAGAGAGAGAGGGGGGGGGAGAGAGAGGGAGCTTCTCTACCATTAATTAATAATTAAAGGCGGAAGAGATATGCCTCATCCATGGGCGGGAATGAGAGCTGCTTCATTTGAAAAAAAAGAAAAAGAAAAAGCTGAAAAGTTGTCCCCAAGACCTTCTTCTTCTTGTTCAGTCTTCACATGCTCTTTTTGTTTGAAAAGATAACAGGTAGGAGCATTTTAAAAATCCCCACCATTGTCCACCCTTCATTTTTACTGACATTTCACAGTTTTTGGCAGACTTTGTTGTGGGTTTTATGTTCTGCAGCGATTATTTTTCTGGTTTTTTGGGGTAAGATTATTGTGTTTTGTTCTGATCTTAGACTTGGTTTGGTTTCCGGTCAAAGGTTTTTGATTAGCTCAGCTTTTATTCTTACTCATATAAATATACGTATAATAATATAATATTATATAAATATACTCAGTTTTTTTTTGTTTTTATCAATTTTATTTTATTTTTGGTTCAGTTTTTATCAAAATTTTATGATATTTATTCTTCAGATTTTAGGGAAATGAAGAAGTTTTGGGCTTTTTGTTTTAATGGGTAGCTCTGTTTTGGGATCTTTCGTGGTGGGTAGTCATGATTTATAAGTTTCGATGTGGCTTATTTTCTTAAAAGCTACTGTTTTATTCACCCACTTTCCGTATGTGGGTTTTTGGGAGGTTTGGTAGGTTTTGAGTAGATGGGTTATCCTCGTTTTGTGTTTCAAGTAATGGGTTGTCAATGGTTTTACAGTTGAAAAGGGCTTCAGCAGCTGTTTATGGTGTTGGGTAATTATGTGGAACAAGCAACCCTTTACAGTTTATCATTCTATCTTTTTCCTTTGTTTTGTTTCTTGTAAAGTTCTCCTTTTCCTTTGTTTTAAAAGATTATATATATTTTTTGGAGATTGGATGGTTACTGGGGTAGTTTTGAAGCAAAGCTGGGAAAATGATGATTGCCCCTTATTGTTAAACAGTTGAGATTGTAGGGGTGATGGATTTCTTGGTTCTAGGGTTTAGATTTCATTGTTTGGAGTTGTGTTAACTATTTGTGCTTTTCTGGGACTGGGTTTTCCCTGGCGAATCAGTTTGCAAAACAGATTCTCGTTTGGGCTGTCCATTTCCCTCTGTTGTGTTCTTCGATTTTCCTTCTAACTTTGGTGGATAGAGATATTGGTATTTGGTATCTATGGTTTTTTCTGATGTATCTTAGTCAAATTTCGAAGAATGGTGGAAATGTATGTGCAGATGATGTCTCTGTGAAGTGCTGCGGGGTGTTGGGTCATCAGATTGGGAGATGGACCGCCGGAGTTGGCTGTGGAGGAGGAAGTCTTCTGAGAAGAGTCCCGGTGAAACCGAAAGTTCAGGATCGATATCTTCCCATTCTGAAAGATACTCTGATGATCAGGTTGGTGGCCTACTCTTTTCCCTGAAGTTGATTCCTTAACCTCCTGGGTTGTAGAACATAGATTCTTGATTTTGCTGAAATCTTAATGTCTTGGGGCTCCACTAACTTGGAATTTATAACCAGTTCTGTTTTACTCATTCATCAAAGATGGCCTAGAATCCCCCACCTACCACTTTCTATTTTATTTTTGCTATAACTTATTTTTTGATCAGCAAGAGAAGTTTATTGAAGTATGGGGATATTGCTATGGTTATTCTTTATTCATACTTTCAGCTCTTATATGATATTTTTGTTGCCTTCTTGTCATTCTGTTATTTTATCTTGACAGTGCTTGATTTCAATCAATATACCCGGGAGAGAACTAACCTTAGGTTCAGTACATGGTTACAGACTTACCGTGGTTGCTCCCTTTTTGTTTTTATTTTTTGGTAGATAGGTTACAGTGGTTGCTGTGATTACGAAATTCAGGGTTTATATATTTGTCTTAAAAAGAATTTTGCTGTCAAAAAAACAAAAGGAAAAAACAATGAATTTAGGAACTACTCTCTGAGAAAGCCATTCCATTTGCATGTGTATCCAAAGGTGGTTATGGTTGTTACAGTCTACAGATTCACATTCTTGAGTCTCTTCAGAATGTGGCACAGGTTCTGATCCACATAAAATTCATATTTCCAATCCAGAAACTAAAACAAGAGGAGGATGCATGGATATTGGGTTGCCTGTGTAAGTCTCAACTTTAATGTGATATGTTAGAATTGACTGCTCCTTTTCTGTACTAGGGAATCTCGAAGCTAGTCAGAGATGGATTAAGGTTTTTTTTATTTATTTTTGAGAGAGATATCAGTGGTGGATTAAGTTGGAAAAAGCATCTTAAAGGGTTGTGGTGTTAGGTTTTAGCCCGTACTGGTACTAAGACTGAACCATATAATATTGTGCCATCAAAAGACTGAGCCATATAATATTGTGCCAGCACATTAAGTTCCTAGGAACATAGATTTGATTTTGTTTCCTTAATAAAAGAGAGATGGTGGAAACGTAAGGAATAGGTGAGAAGCACAGTATTACATGACAGGAATTAGGTTTTGCTTGAAAAGAAACTTGGGTAACATTTTTGGTTATTTGTTTTGTTTCTTAGCCTTTCTGCAGGGGATAGCCTAGTTTTCTTAGAAAGCTACTAAGGTGTCAATTATTGTTTGTAATGTTCCCTTTGATACATTAAAATGTCCCTCCTGATTCATTTTTTTTTTTCTTTTCTTCTAAACTTCAACACTAATCAAATCAGAACTTGGCTAAAGATAATAACATGTTTGGTATAACTGGCTAAATATAGCTGGATAGGAGGATATTTTGGTAGAGTATCTGGAGATCTATGTTGTTGCACTCAAAACTTTGTCAACAACTTTGATCCCTATCCAGAAGCATGCATGGTGACTTTCATAGTGGAAGTGTTCTCTACTGGCTTAACAAAGAGGATATTGCAGTTTACTTTTTACTAGGAAATATGTTCCCAAGATTTAGTGAATGTATGTTTGCTTCTTTTCATTACCCCCACCTCCCCAGTCTTGAACCTAGGTTTGTTTGCTCATTCTGTCTGAATTAAATGGTGGGTAAACAAACACTACAGGCCTTCTGACAGCTCTAGGTTTGTTTAAATTGAAAGAGGATAAGCTTAGCATTTCTCGCATCTTTCAAAATGATTACCCTTGATCTTACTACTGAGCTTCAAAATAAACCCCTACAAACTTTACAATTTCTCTTCCCTAGGATTTTGGAAAGCATTCACCATAATTCTCTTGTTTGGTTGCTCTTTCAATGGATATTTTAGAAAACAATGGAGGATTATATAGGGAATATGCTTGAATATGCAAATGCTGTTTCCAAAAGGCATACACAGTCTCAAACCATAAAAGGTTGTAGAATAAACTTCAGTATTTTCAAGTCTGTCTACATTTTGATTTGTTTTGCAATGATTTATGGCAAATATTTTGCTGAGGCAGTTAAAAGCTATAATGCAATTGGTGCAATGTCCCTGGAGTCAACTATTGGGATTTAGAGCCCCCCCTTTTATCCTAACAATTAATCTGGTACTTGGTCTTAGAGCTGAGTGTTGATCACTAAACCAGCACTTCTCTGATTATAATCATAGTCTGATCCACTTGTATTCAACTAATATTTGTCCTTGTTTGAAAAGACTCCTATCTTGCTGAGTCTGCAACCATTATTTCCTAGGTACAAACTTCTTGTAACTAAGCTTCAATTGTTCATATGGGACTGCTTCCAATATTTTAGGATCGACGTAGCAAGATGTCTTTGAAGCCTAGTTGCACCATCAATGCTTCTATGATTATATCATTGATTACATTTACATCCCTAATCCAAGAGGACATACTCATTGAGTTCTTGCATTTTTCTCCTACAGTTTCTTGAATTTTTGAGAGGAAGATGTGTTAATGCCATAATCAGCCTATCCTCTTAGTGCCAATTTGTACAGGCCCATATCTATGGTTCTAACCGAATTTGAGTTCTTAAATTAGTGGAAATTGAAAGGAAAAAGAAAATAGCGGAATAGTCCATGAAAGTTTAAGACAATAGAATCTCTGGTAATTGACCCAAAAGTTGTAAAACAGAGCTTGAAACTTGATGTTTTTTCTTCAGTAGGATCATCAACCCAAGTTATCCAATTTCATGCCAATAAAAATAGCAGGATTATTAGTCCACTCTTACTTTTGAGGCATCAATGGTAAAATCCCTGCAACAAGGATGAAGACTTGGCCCAATATTTCAAAAGAACGGTTCTAGAGCTTTAAATTTATTCTGGAAGGTTTCATCGGGAAAATAACCCACCCCGATTCTTGATCCAAATGCTTGTGTTGTACTCCAATTACAAAGGTGACATTTTCATCTACCCGGGAGATGCATCTATGCCATTTATGCTATATCTAAATTCTCTATATGGAAAAACCAAAAATAACAGGATACCAGCATCAAAATTTCTAGAAAGAAGCCATGAATCAATTATCAAGAGTATTCTATCTTCACATAGGATAATCAATTATTTTACTGATTGTTCAAAGGCAAGTGGAAACCCCTTCCTTTGCAAGTCCAGCATTGTTGTTATGGTTATTTAAACGATTAGTAGAAGCTTTTCATGAAAGTAAAAAGATTGCTTGTAGACCATGGATGAGTTAGATCGGAAAGAGTAGGGGGGCGGGCTATCTAATTCAGAATAAGCTTTAGGAGAAAGGAAGAAGAAAGAGTATATTGAGTGGGTTTGGATGGAGGAAATCAGTTGGGGGTAAAAATCAAGGATAGGGTGGCTGCGTCACAGGTACAGAAACACTAAATTTTTTCATAAGAAGGCCAATATCCATTCAAAATGTGATAATATCGAGAAGATGAAGGTGAATAATCAGTGGTTGGATGACAAGTGGGAAATAGTGGAGCATATAGTTGGATAATATCAGTCCCTGTTTGCATAACCTTAAGGTTGCTGGCCAAAGCTGGAAGGATTGGAATTCAATATAATTTCAGCAGAAAATAGAGATTGGCTTGAAAGGCCATTCCTCACGGAGGTGACTTCAGCCCTTTATGGTCTAAAGGAAGGTAAAGCTCTAGGTCCTGATGATGGCTTCCCTACAAAATTTTATATTGATTATTGGGATGTAATAGGGGAGGATGTGTTGGTGGCATTACAAGAATTTCATGAAAATGCCTCATGGTGTCGTAGCTTGAATGCTTCCTTCATTTCTCTCATTTCAAAGAAGAAAGGGGCTGTGATGCAGCATGCATGTAGGTAGGGGATGTGTGTGTTAAGGAGATTAGACATAAAATAACACAAGTAAAGTAGCACTATAACCTAGATTCCTACTAGCACAACAAACAAGCAATTTAGGTAGTTCTTCAATTAAACTAGATGTGCAATAAAAGAATTAGGGTAAGCAAAATAAAGAGCAACATTAGAACCTAATCAATATGCCTAAAAATCCAACTAAATTAGAGAACTATAAAGAACATGCTTGCTGCCCAGAAATTATGGGGATATAAAAGTGTCAATCAAGTGCTCAAAATAAGGGAATTAATGTAGAAAATGAAGAATAAGATAAATAGGCTGAAATAGAACACTTTAGAGAGTTAATTAATGCGTTCATAAGGTTTGGGAAGTCCTTAAATGCTGTTCCAATAGAAAAATCCAGCAAGCAAATATTATGAGAATTTTAGTAAATACTTGGTGTGTAGAAAATTTAAAGTGAAGATATTAATGACATTAGAGAAATTCAAACTTGAGGGTTTGCTAGGGATTCAAAATGGTAATATTAGGGTGTTATTAGGATTACAAAGTAGGGACTGTAGGTGTTGAAAACACCCATAAAATTAACTCTTAACAGTCCACAATTATGCCACATCAACCACCCAATCACTACTCAAACAAGGAATAAAAAGAGAGCTAAAACTAGAAGAATAACACATGATTTTAGTAGAGGCAGCACCTTTGATGTCTTCTAGTGTGAGTCCTTTCAAAATCCAAGATCAAACCAAGCCAAGCAAATAGATTTGAGGAAGCTCAAAAATCTGTCTAGAAAATGGATGTGCCGTCATAAAATTTTCTGACCTCTTCTCCTCTTTTATGGGTGTCGCCCAGCCTTGGTACACCTCTAGGATGCTTCGGATCAACTCAAAGCTCTTCCTCTTAAAGTTGATGATCAAACTTGTGTTGAGAGAAAAATCTGCAACATGCAGAACTCTAGCAAAATTGATGAAATTAGAAAAGATGATTGAAAAACACAATCTTTTAACTCTAAGGGAAGGGGTTGGCTTCTACCAACACTGTTAAACTTGATGAGTTTTGGGGATGAACCAATATTTTGACTGATACGATATCTCTCCTTCTAGGGAAGTGAAATTCACTAAAATGAAACTAGTTGGGTCAACTCAGTTCTATTGGAATTCAGTTGAGCAATAGATTTATTGGAGATTGATCAAAAGTTGAGTCCTAAGAGAACCACAAGCAATTCTCTTAGGACTAGGCGGCACTGCTGATTTTTTTGGGCACATTTGGGACTTCATCAAACTCAAGTGTTTTGGCTTCTTTTGCTTGAAACTTTGAAGGAAAGTTTGTTAAGGGACATCAATGCTTTTATCTATATTGAAATCAGGTATTATTTATCTAATTTGGCTCTCTTTTGAATCCCTAATCTAGTGGTAACTTGGTAGTTTGTGTGGCATAAGTGTTGATTGTTAGAGCTAATTTTTTGGGCACATTTTTAATACCTACAACCCCTATTTTGTAGCATTAATAAAACCCTAACATAGTCTTCTTTAATCACTTGCAAAACCCAATGTTTTAGTTTCTCTAATGTCTTTATTTGATACACTTTAATTTTCCTGCACACAAAGTGTTTGCTAAAATTCCTATGTTACTTGCTTGTTGGATTTTTCTGTTTGGACAACACCTAGAGGTGTTCCAACTTTTTGGAATTAACCTAATAACTCTCTAAAGTGTGCTATTTTAGCCTATTTGCCATATTTTTCACTTTATACGTTAATTTCATTATTTGAGAATGCTTTATTGACACTTTTATACACCTAGAATTTCTAGACAATAAACTTGTTCTTTAAATTTTCGTAACTTAGATATTTAAGTATATTAGTTAGGTCTTAATTGTTTTCTTTACTTTGTTTACCTTAAGTCCTTTGATACATGTCTAGTCTAATTGGAAAATACTAAATTTCCTTGCTTTTGGTGGTCGTAGAAATTTAGGTTATAGTAATTCGTATCTCATATTATTTTAGGTCTAATATCTTTTGTCACACACATCACCTACCTACATACATGTTGCATCAAGCTGTGGAGCTTCAAGATTACAGACCCATCAACCTTATGGGCATCTTCTACAAGCTTTGGGAGTCGGGCGAAAGTCTTGTCTAGATGGATTGAGAGATTCATGGAGGAGATCATCTTGGATTGCTAGTGTGTGTTTGTGAATGGGAGACAAATCATAGATTGTGCCCTTATTGTTAATGAATACGTGGATGAAAGGATAAAACAAAATTTGCTAGGAGTGTTTTGCTAGTTGGACATGGAGAAGGCCTATGATCATGTTAATTGAAGCTTCTTGGATATTGTAGTAGAGAGGATGAGATTTGGTAGAATATGAAGAAATTGGATGCAAGTGTGCATTTCTACGGTGTCATCTTCCATTATGTTTAATGGCTCTTCCGAGGGATTTTTTAAAAACAGTAGAGGCTTAAGACAAGGTGACCCTCTCTCACCCTTTCTCTTTATCCTTGTCACTGAGTCACTTAGCCGTATGGTGTTAAAGGCGGAAGAGGCGGGCTTATTGAAATGGGCTTAATTGGGCAAAAAATATCCATCTTGTAGTTTGTGGATACACTCCTATTCATACATCCAGATGTTAGTCATATGCAGAACCTTCAATGCATCTTATTGTTGTTCGAAGCTACGTTGGGCTTAAATATAAACTTGAGAAAAAACAAGATGATTGGGGTAGGCGAGTGTCCCAACCTTGAGGTGCTAGCTAATATTTTGGGATGTCAAGTGGACATGCTTTCATTAACCTATTTGGGGCATCCTTTGGGAGAAAAATATAAATCTAAGGAGTTGTGGAATCCGGTGAGAGGTTGGTGTTTTGGAAATGTTTATATCTCTCGAAAGGTGGCAAACTTACTATGGTGAAAAGCATCTTTTCAAACCTCCCAGTATATATCTTATCTTTGTATTCCCCACCTAAAAAAGTCATTGACAAGTTGGAGCAAATCTGACTTAATTTTCTATGGGATACTCATGAGGGAGATAAAAAGCTTCATTTAATGGCTTGGAATCAGGTTTGTAGGCCGGTCAATCAATGAGGGATGATTATCTACTCGGTGAAACAAATAAATAAGGCTAATGCGGACATTAGAGACAAGTGGGTGGGGGGGGTCCACATGAGAAGACACATGGAGGAACATCATTGACACATTATTT
>JAOXJP010127779.1:0-13679 GCA_025762735.1 Platanus orientalis | reverse complement strand
AAAACAACACAATATTCTTTTAGTTAAATAATTAATTGTATTGATTATGAAGGCTAATGACCGGGCTTGCAATTTTTACACATAAAAAAATGTAATAAAATACCAAAGAATAAAAACAATTCATATAAAGTGGGATTAAACTTTGGAAATACATGTTTCTATATTTTTCTTTTTCTTAATTTGCTAGAAAAATAAAAACCAGTTGGTTTTATTATAATTGGATTAGTAAAAGAAACTAGTTAGTTTTTGTTAGTTTTGACCGGTTTTGCCAATTATATGTGCTTTTTAGTAGATTACGATTTTAAGCTTTTATAGAACTGTTTAGGGTGCTGATGACCATCCAGTCTTGTTTGCTTTTCAAAACTATGGTGGGGATTATGATCCAATTTGCTTGAGGCTAACGTGTACTAGAGTCACAACTCATTTCTACATTGTAGGATGGGATATAATTGGAATATTAATACGATGCTAGAACTTGGAGGCACAAAAGGAATTGGTTCTTCGTGCCTCTAAAATAGCATTTTAGATTTGGTGTGACCCCTAAAGTGAGCCTAAGGTAAGACTGACATTAGGGGCCAACACATCTGCACCAAAAAAGTGACTAACTTTTTGGGGTATTCTTTTCACTTTTTAGCGCTAATGTGTCAGCCCCTTGTGGACATCTGGTTTTGGGGTGTGTGTGTGTGAGCGTTTAGGTCCACATCCCCAAGTTTTGAGCCACATTGAGTGTAAATGAGCAAGGTTTGTTAACCTTAGGGTTAGGCTTTGTTGGGAGTTGCCACTAACTCAGTGTTAATCGATGAATCGGAAATCGGTTATCCTCTTTAAGGAAGATGAGAAGTCTAGACCCGAAGGTCTAGGGGTTTAACTATTAAAACCAGTATATTTTCCTAATGTAATAGGTAAGTTGTTTAGTTGCATTTGGGGAATGTATTAGGCACCTCAAATACCCACCTTTTTAGGATGACTTCTCATATTTATACATGCTTTAAACTATCTCAAGGTCCATGATTGTAAAAAGAAAGAAATCATATTTTTGTGTTTTCTACAAGCTTAACGTTTGATTGTGCTTCTAACACCTGAATTTAATTTAGGGTAAAATTTAGGCGTTGGCTTTTGAAAAATCCAGAAACCAACCTTTTAGTTTTAGTATTCTTTAACAAGGGTGTCCTCAGGTTTGTGACTTTTAGAGGGATGGTGGACTCCTCTAAAGTCCTTATACACTTGTCTCAGGGTTGGAATTAACCATAATGCAAGGCATTAAATAAAAATGAAAGTTTAATTTTTTGTGTCTCAAGCTTAACACCTGAATTTTATTCTGATGCCTAAATTTAATTCAATGTGAAATTTAGGCATTAGCTGCTAGACAGATCAATAACTAACCCTAAAATTTTGACATGTTTTTGTGAGTCCCAATGCTGTGGGACCCTTGCAGGAAAGTGAACAATGTCCCCTAGGGTTAGAATGTTTAATCTCAGAGGTTGAGACCTCTGTTGGTACAGAGATTTGCCCAAAAAGGAAGGGCAGATTGGTCATTTCACACAGGCTTAACGCATGACTTTATACATAATGCCTGAATTTTATTTCAGGGAGAAATTCAGGCGTCAGTTACTAGAAACGAGCAACTTACCTTGGGTTTTGGGCCATTTGTGTGGGTCACAAAAAAGTGAAAAATTACAGATAGGGATAGTTCCCTTCTATGGTCCATGGCCTATGCCTTAGGCCTAAACAAAATGCAACATATTTTTTTAAAAGATGATTTTTAACAAAAGCCTAATGCCTGAATTTTTTCTCAATGTCTGAATTTAAATTCAGGTGTTAAGGATAAAAAACAGGGCTCACAGTGGCACCTAAGCACATGGTTGGATCTCAAATGGTTATATTGGCATGTGGACAAGTTAGGGAAGAACCAGAGTTCACTGAGGTGGGTCCCAAATCCTAACATCTAATTGTTCCTCTAATGCCTATTTGTTAAATGCCTGAAATTTATTTGGATAAAATTCAAGCGTTAGTTGTTGGAAAAAAATCTAGTAGCTAAACTTTCTTATATTTGGACCCCTTAGGGGTATTAAAAAATTATGTAGTTCTTAACAAAAGTAGACATACACTAGAGAATTGACATATAAAAAAATTAGCTATAGATCATGTCTATAAAATTCAAAATAGAATGGACAACATGTATGGACATAAAAAGCATAACAAAACATATTTTTTGGGTATATTTGGGGGGACCATCTCATGGCCCAAACATGTATAATAAATTCTGAAAATTTTACCATAGGCGGGCCTCCCTCTTAGGAGCCTACCATAAAAATTTGAGCTTATTTTGGTTCAATACAAAATTCACAAAAAATAGAGAGCATGTAGTGGTAAGAAATAACATGCAGTGGAGATAGTTTTATCTCCAATGTGTAACCCAAATTTAGAGCTATCTTATGAACAAAATTTAAGCAGCATAACAATATGTAAAATGAACTACATGAACTAAAGAATCTAACCTTAAGTAGGGTTTAGACCTTACCTCACTTGGCTAAGGGTTGGGGCTTGAGCTTCAAGCTTATCTTCTTCTTCTTCTTCTTCTCTCTCTCTCTTTCTCTCTCTCTCTCTCTCTCTCTCTCTCTCTCTCTCTCTCTCTCTCTTTCTCTCTCTCTCTCTTTCTCATATTTATTCCTTTAAGGCACGAATTTAGGGGTATTTATAGCCAAAGATTGGCTAGGCCAAGGGTTGGGATTGGTCTATGGAATTGTGAGGTGGAGGGCTAGGATTAAAAGAGGGGATTTGTAAGGTGGAGGGCCAAGATTAAAAGTAGATTTAGTGAGGTGGAGGGCCAAGATTAAAAGCAAGGTTGTGAGGTGGAGAGCCAAGATTGAGTCTTAGGTTTAGTGAAATCAATGGCTAAGAATGGTCTTTATCCCCTACATGGAGTCTTGTGATTGGTTGGAAACATCAAGGGTTAAGGGTTAATGGGCTAAATATAGGGCTAACTCATATAAACATGGATATTTGAAATTAGGTATTTGAATCTTAGCTAGGGTACATGGGGTGCACCAAAATCAAAGGTGAGAGATGATGTTTATCCTCAACATGGAGGCTTATGATTGGTTGAAAGCATCCAAGGGTGAGGAGGAGATGTGCTCAATTTAGGGTTAAATCACATAAGCATGGACAATTGAACTTGATCTCAAGGGGGTACATTGGGTGCACCAAAGGGATTCTCATCTAATGGATGAAGCTTAAAGCTCTTAATGTGAATGCATTAATGAGGATTAATGAGCTATAATCCAAAAAAGGATGAGCTCATTAATTTCAAATGCATTAATTTCATAGGAAAACACCCCTTTTCTTGTTTATCTTGCTTTCTGGGTTCCCGTGCTTAGAAACATGCAAACTCAGTGTCTATTTTTGAAGTCTTAGACATTCTAATCGCAATGAATCAGTCGAAATTGAATTACGATAAGAGTAGATGGGTAAAATCAGGGTTTTATTGACTTTAAAAGCTCTCAAATAATTATTGGAGGGGTAAGATGGTAAAACTAATCTCTGAGTTCTTCATATGAAAGATGGCTCCCAGTTTTTGTGAACTAAAGACTCTAACTACTCTGAATTACGTTACCTAGATAGGAAACCATGTTCAAAACCCTCTTTTGGATAGGTATGAAGACCTCAACTAAAATGATCACCAGGAGAACCTTGGTTTGCCGTGGTAGATGTAGCTCATGGATTATCGAAACTTAGAGAGTTTGGAGTCTACAGGAATTGACAATCTGTCAAACAGATCCTCGGGTAGTTTGTAATGACTCGCATTGTATAAAAAGGAAAAAATTATAATTTTACCCCCATAATGGTAGAAATATCCTTTCACATGTTTAAATAGACCATAAAGTGTTTTAGGAACCCATGAGACCGAGTTAGAAGTGTAAGACCCAGGTTGGGCCTCAAACCTGTCAAGTTCGAAAGTTATCCCAACTTTGCATTAGGGGTACATTCACGGGCCCATGGACATAAATCCCGAGATAATTGAGAGTCATGACATACCTTGATGGAAAGATCTAGGAGTCTAATTTTTAGAAAAAAACTTTATGCAATTACAAGTTTCCTAGAAGAAGTTATACTCATTTTACCATGAGGTCTTTGTACTGATAAATCTATGTATTTAGGATAACTTCTAGGGCCCATTGACATTAATACTGAGTGAACTATGATATAACCCATACATTTTTAGAAAGGTCTTTGAGTTTAGTTTCCAACCCAAAAAATGAAAATCAATTCCAAGTTCTATAGAGAAAGTTATGGGCATTTTTGTGAGAGGGGATAAAAGCTATAAAACTCTATTTTGGATCGATCCAGGATCAATCTAAATGCCCAGAATGCAATTTTTTTAAGAAAAAATTATTTTTCTTTATCTTTTGGGGAGTATGAGACCCTCCGAACTTGACCCAAAACCCTATAAATAAGACAAAAAAACCCTAATGACCTCGTTTACACCAAAAGGGAAGGAGTTAGAGAGGTTTAAAGGATTTGAGAGCTAAGTGTGGGAGTTCTTCCCCAAATTGGATAAGTTTCACTCCCAACTTTGGAAATCCACTAGTTTAGCTCATTTTCTTCCTAGATTTCAATTATCTACCTAGTTAACACTCTTTCTACATTATTTTATAAATGATAAGAGCAAATGGAAGGAGGTTTTGGAGGGTTAGAGAGCTTGAACAAGCAAGAAAACAAAAATATTGAGTGCTTGTACATAGTGTGCTACTCCTTTGCTCCTACTATTTCTTTATGGTTATTCATATATTTGGTTGGTATTTTGCCTTCTTCATTACTTGATTGTTAATTTATGAGGTTTTGTTGAGTTCACTTCACTTAATTGGTAGATTTATGAAATTAGGTGAGTTTTCATACATGATGTGCTACTTCATTTGATTTCCTACCATTTTTTTCATGGTTATTCTTCAATATGATTGATATTTTAGTTTCTTCACCATTTGATTGTTAATCTATGAATTTTTGGTGGGTTCACATTATTTGATTTAAAGATCTATGAGATTTTAGTGAGTTTACATGCTTGGTATTTTACTATTTTGTTCTCTTACAAATTTCTTCATGATTATCCATTGTTGTGATTAGTATTTTGATTTCTATATCACTTGATGGTGAAGTATTTTAAGTTTTGAAATATTTCATCACTTGATTTGCAAATCCATGAGATTATGTGAATTTTCACACAAGATATGCTACTCTCTTGAATTCTTGTCATTCTATTAATTGGAAATCCTTAGTTTGGAGGAGATTTTAATTTCCCTTCATTTTGGTTGCCTTATGGTGGAAGTTTGGTAAGATTCCTTCATCTAAACACTAAATCCATGGAGTATTAGTAAATTTTCAAGTTGATTATTCTACTCTTACTATTTTTCTACACTTTCCTCTATTTTTGGTTACCATTTTAGGCGAGATGACAGATTTTCACCACTTCTTGCTAAATTTATATGAGATTGATGATTCCAACTATTCTATGGAGTGGTTATTTACATTATACCTTGGTAGGGAACTTGATTACATGAAATTCTGGATTCTATTTGTAAATGGTTAAATCTATTCTGATTTATGTATGTATTAATTAATATTTAATTCTTCTACTTTGCTATTATCATGAATTCATTGAAATCATAAGCTTCTCTCTATGATTAAAGGTAAAAAGGTTGAATCCATATGAAAGTAAAAAATGAGAAAATGATTTATACTCCTTATGCTTGATGTTTGCCTTGATTTCCCCATAAATAGAATTTCTCTCCATATCCTCATTGCTAGTTGGTAGTCGTTACTTACCTTAATTGATTCCGAGCTCTATTGCTTATGTTATCTTGTATGCTAGTTTCTCATTGATGCTATTATTATGCATTTAACTTGATTTTGTCCACTTACACTTGATTTGATGAGCTCTAAATTAATATCCTTACACCCACATGTATGACTTGTTTGAGACTTTTACACTGTCATTGTTTTAGAAAGTTAGAAAAGGAATTTTCAAGCACTTTGTTTTGGTGTGAGTATGAGCTACTATTTTTCGTTTGGTTTTAAGTATGGTCTTTACATGGTCTTACTTATGAGTTGTGGACTTCTCTTGCATTGTACCCTCATATAGTTCTATATTACTCTATACTGCATTGATTTTAAAGTACCATTTCGATTTCACGGTTTTTGTTTTGGACCCAATCACCGGATAACATTAATAGGTGAAGACGGCATGAGTTGTCCACCACCCTTGATGTCCTAGGAGATTTTTGCAGGCTAACCCTTGATGCCCTGGGGGATTTTTGCATGCTATATTGGTCTATTGACCCATTTCAATTCAGGACCCAATCACCGGGTGGCATTAATAAGTGAAGATGACATTAGTTTTCCACCAACCCTTGATGCCTTAGGGGATTTTTTACGGGCTATATTGGTCTATTGACCCATTTCAGTTCAAGACCCAATCACCAGGTGCCATTAATAGGTGAAGACGGCACTAGCTACCCACCATTTATGTTCAAAATTTTGGTTTTGTCAAGGACCCTACATGGGTCATACGAGGTTCTCATTTTGTAGACTCTACATGGGTTACATGATTTCAGTCTTGTTAGAGGTCTTACGTGGGCTAATCTGTTGGATTTGTTATGAGGTGATTTAATGAGATTTGGTTCAGGAACCCTACATGGTTTGAGTTGTTTTGATTCAATGAGTGCTTTGTTGGAAACCCTTCGTTGGTTGTATGAGTTTAAGAGTTGCATTAGACTTTTATGAGCATGCATCTGTTTTGATATCTATTAGCTAAGACAACCTATTTAAGAGGTGCTAAGGCCTAAAGCAAACATTTGCATTGCACGTTGCACTTTCTTTATGAGCTACACATTATCTGTTTCAGTTATGAGCTTTTGTTGATTTAGCTTATGCACTTTTGGAACCTTATTCTAATTATTGTTATAGTTAGATCCATTCTTGTATAATTCATATGTTCTGATCTGATATCGTTCTGTACTCGTAACATTCGATTTATTCTGTGGGACATTATGTATGTTCTCTCACAGGCTTTATAGCTTACCTAGTTTTTATCACCCTTTCAGATGACGCCCTATAGCATGAGATATTTGGCAGATTCAATTCTGAGACATGGCTCGTGGGATGAGAGGACCATTTTATTTACTTTCTTTGTATTCATCTTATTTCTAGCACACACTTCATGTATGACACATGGATTATTGAGTATGACTTATGTGAGACATTTGTGGTTCCGTTTGAGACTTTTGTTATTAGTCTGACTTATGTAAGACATTTATGGTTCCATTGGAGACTTTTGTTATTGGCTTGTTTGGTGGCCCCATATGATGAGGTTGTTTATTTTGGAGAATGTAGTTTGGTATGGATATTAGTTATATTTTTCACTGTTTAGTTTATAATCCATGATGATACTTTCTGCTGCAACCGTTAAATGGATGTTACTTTATGGTTATGCTTTCGCTACAATGTATTGACAATTGAGGTTAAGTAATTGGGATAAAGGAAATGAAAAAAAATACATGCTGCAAATAAGTAAGTTAAGTAAATAAGAAACCTCTACTACAAGGAAAGGGTAATGTCACACGCCGAGATCCGTAATGTCATACACATGTGATTCCTCAATATTACCACGATCTTCACGTACGAGTTTCGGGGTGTGACAAATACACACGATTCTATTTACATATGACATCATTCTAACATCTACACATGGTAATATGCATGATTCTACCTACACATGGTATTCTTATCATATATTTGTATGACAACATATATAGCAATATGTGTTTACAATCACATGGTAACCATTTCATAATCCATCCATAATGAATATAACTAGTGTACATCCCAATAAGCATTTCTATTTATTTCTCATGCATAGATTACACTTTCATAATATGAATATACATATCCGAATCATTTTAAACTAGACAAACATCATTCTTAAGTAATTAGCAATCATAATAATAGATTTGCATAATGAAACATGAAATTCTGCTCCCATATTCAACAACTCTATCAATACCTTAATACTTATCATTCACCATTTTATTTGTTGCTTATCATACGTCATGTCTTCACATATCACTTATTAACTTCTATTGGCATTGTCTTAATATTTATTTATTACTTTATCAGATTCCACTTATCATTTCAAATAGCTTTCATTGTCATTATTTTAGTCTTCACTTATCATTTTCTTAAGGCTGCATCTTCTTCTTTTCATACATATCTTATAGGTTTTCATGTTATTTTTAAAGAATATATGATTTCACTTTTTTTTAACATTTTCTTTACTTACTCATGCCAATGACTTATATTTTCATTAGTAGCTTATGTACTTTATTTTCTTTATATAACTTATGAACTTCTTCTTACTTGTGAAATTTAGGTGTTTCTATTTCCTTGTTTTGATGTTTTTCTTCTTTTACATAACTTATAACTTTACTTTGCCTTTGAACATTATATGTTTTTATTCTCTTTAACATTACTTTTTTTATAAACATTTTTTTTATCTTCTTATCATAATTTTTGCTCATTTTTGTGTCTTCTAAACTTTTAGTTCTTCATTTATATAGTTTCATTCTTAATAGTGCGACATTTAATGTCACATATACTTACTCATGCGTACTTAATTACTTGTTATCATTTTCTTACTCTTGCTTACACTCTTATTTCACTTATTTTATATTTTTCTTACACTTTTGTTCATCTTGACACATTGTATTATATCTCTAGTTGAAGAATCTTGATAGAAAGTTGCACATTATATTTATCCCTAATAGCAGGACCTTAATAGAAAGTTGCACATAAAGTTGATTGAATATTGTACATTGTATTTATCTCCAATGACAGGACCTTGACCATATCTTGACTTTACATTTTGACAATTATATCTTGACCTTTATATCTTGACATTTAGATATTGACATTTACATCTTGACCTTTAGATCTTGACATTTACATATTGACATTTAAATCTTGACATTAAGATCTTGATATTTACATATTAACACTCTTCTTATTTATCTTCTTTATGTTTCTTGATTCTTTATTCATTTCATTCATCATTCATTCATGACCAACTTACTTTATTATATTACTACATGAACATTCTTTGATCATAACACAATAACATATATTATTTACATGTTACATTCATTATCTTAGTAATAAAGAAGAAATTCATCACTATAGACATTCACTAGTATCATAAAAAGGCATCAACTTTATGTCATACGTTTGCTAACATGATTAGAAACATATGCAACACCAATACACCAATCTCTAACTTACCTAACAAAAAATTATAGAATTTTGCATGGTATTATACTTCCAAATACTATATAATCTATACACTTTTCTCAAGTGAGATTTTAAAAAATAATCATATTACACATGCTTTCAAAACATTCATATTCTCATCTTATAACTCATTTGGATCATTCCATAGCAATCCCTAAGCAATTTATATGTAACAATTAACTATTTTCGTTCTAGTAAAAGTCAACATGTATCATAATCAATTTCTACATGTGGAACCAAATAAATTTATTCTTTCTTACAATAATATGTTAATAGATGCTCAACTTCAATTCAACCATTCATGTTTTTCATGTATTAATAACTTTCATAGAAGCAATAAATTCATAGATCCTTAACTTACATATTTTCAAAACTCATGGAATTCAATATCTTAAGAAAATACATATACATGTAATGTAAAACCACTTTTCTTTACAAACTAAATTAGGGATTTCTAAGATCCTAGCATAATAAGGCAAGATCTCATCACAAACCACCAAAAGAGTTAGGGTTTTTAAGGTCATAGCAAAGGGCTTCACAACATGAGAGAAATAACCATAGAATTAAGACTTTACCATTACAAGACTTCTAGAAACCTAAAACAAACAAAATGGAGTAAGTTTTGTATTACTACTTATCCAAGCTTCTTTCCCTATTTTTCAAGATCTTGGAAAAGAATTTCCTTGCCATTTTCTCTATTATCTATAAAATGATGTAGAATTAGTGTAAATTAGATTAAACATGAAGATCTAGGAAGAAAATGAGCTAACTTTGAAAAATTTTAGAGTTGAGAGTGAAACTTATCCAATTTGGGGAAGAACTCCCATACTTAGCTCCCAAATCCTTTACTCCTCTCTAACTCTTTCTCTTTTGGTATAAATGAGGTCATTAGGATTTCTTTATCTTATTTATAGGGTTTTGGATCAAGTTAGGGGGTCCCACACTCCTCAAGATGAAAAAAATCATTTGTTCCTCAAAAAATCGCATGCTAAGCATTTGGATCGATCCAACACTTTTTATATAGTTTTCTGCAACCCGAGAGGCCTTGGATCGATCCAAATAAGTTTGATCGAACTGAGAAGTTTGGATCAATTCAAACGAGTTTTTTTTTCAGTTTTGCCTCTTATAGTAAAATGCTTATAACTTTCTCTATACAACTCAAAATCGATATCCTTTTATTGGGCTGGAAACTAGACTCAAAGAAATTTCTAACAAGGTATGACTTATATCTTAGTTCACTCGGGATTGGTGTCAATGGACTCGAGAAGTTTTCCAAAATACGCAGGTCTGTCAACACATATTCCTTGTGGAAGAATTGACATAACTTCTTCTAGAAAACTCGTAATTGCACACCGTTTGTTTTTCTGGAAAGTAGACTCCTATATATTTCCATCAAGGTATGGCATGACCTTCAATTCTTTCAGGATTTATGTCAATGGTCCCACAAAGTTGTCCAAATGCGAAATCATGATAACTTTCGAACTTGACAAGTTTAAGGTCCAACTTGAGTTTTACACTTCTAACTTGGTCCAATGCGTTCCTAAACCATTTTATGGTATGTCTAAACATGTGAAATGATAATTTTACCATTATAAGAGTAAAATTATATTTTTACCATTTAAGTGAAATATGGGTCATTACAATAAAGTTATACGTTATCTTGTCTTAACAAATATTCTTATTTATCTTGTCAATTTCAGTTGTAGATTTTCAATACCTACTTACAATCCATGGACATACCCACTCATAACATTTTTCAAATTAAAGTATAATAAATAGGTGTAACTGTGAAAATGCACTGTAGATGAAGGAAGAAGAGCTATAGAATGCTCAAGTGCAGTTGGTTTCATTTGTATAGTACATAGACTTGTTAGTTATGCGACTATTTTGACATATATGTTTAATTAGTAGGTTTTAATTCCATGAGATTGAAAAGACTTGTAATTTGATGATGGTATTAATTAGATACCTCATTTTTATATTTGTTGATGATGGATTCTTAGTTGTTAGATTAATTGATAGATGTTTGTTTATATTCCACTATGAGATATCATTTGATACTTAGAGTGAAAGGATAATGGTATGTAAGAAACTCCTTATGATGGAGGAGAAATGATTCGAGGATGGATGGTGATGTGATGAATTAAGTTATTGTTATCCGTTGCACAAATGAATTAGTGATAGCACTTTATTTTTTGCTACATTATGAGGATGATTGATTAGAATTTAATATTATTTCACTAAGTAGATCTTAATATCATGAGAATACGAATTTGTAATATATTCAAAGATATAAAGGTTAAGTCTTAGGTAACCCTAATGATAAAAATGACAATTATAATGAAGGAACCAAGGATTTGAATGTCATAGTCTAAACTAGTGCCCCAATGAGACCATGAATCTGGGTTGTGACAAAAGTCATAGTAGGATGCCTGATGAATAGTGTCTCGATAAATACACAAGGGACAAATGAAGGTTTTGTAGTAAATTCACGATAACTAAATACATGTACAATAAATAAATGGGTTAATTATATAATGCCCCTTGGACTATCTGTCAATATAACAATTCCCCCCTCGACTATCAAAAATACCGTGGATCCCCTTTAATCGACATTATTGATTGTGAAAAATACCCTGTCGTCAATTGTCTGTCGTTAATTGTTAGTGAAGCAAATCACGTGACTAAAAGTTATTTCTAAAACCCAAAACTACCCTTATAGAACATGGGAGTATTTTACCATAACGAAAGTTCCCTCGATCCTTATAAAGATAAAAATGCCCCTCTCTCCATAAAAATTTACAAATACAATAGATGTGCCATCTTTTAGTACATTCCCATCAAACAGTCTAAAAACGAGCTTATACCAGACCCACTTAAGACCGTTCAATATGATATGAGTGACCAACCATCAGATTAAAACCATTATATTCATCAAACTATCTTATGAACGTGATCGAGATCTTGATATTCATCGAATGGTCCCATTACCCAAATACTCGTCAAACAGTCTGATTGTACTTATTAAGAGTCCGATATGCATTAAACGGTCTGATTGAACTAATTAAGAACCCGTTACTCATTAAATGGCCCGATTAGACTAATTAAGACCCCAATACGCATCAAACAGTTTCATCTGACTAATTAAGACTCTGATACTCATCAAATAGTTTGATTAGGCTGATTTAGACCCTAAAACTCATCAGACTATCTAATTGAATTGATTAAGTCCTTGATACACATCAATCGATCTGATTGGACTGATTAAGACCTGATATTCATTAGACGGTCCGATTGGACTAATTAAGACCATGATACTCATTAGACGGTCTGATTGGACAAATTATGAGCCCAATACTCATCAAATGATTTGATTTGACTAATTGACCCCGATACACATCAAAAAGTTTGATTGGATTGATTAAGACCTCGATACTCATCAAACGGTCTAATTATGCTATGAAGTTGTTGATTCATTATTTTAACCTATTTGATTCATGATTTGATGATATATGCTATAAAGTTAAACATATATTGTCAAAATATTAGCCACCTATACAAACATACATCAATGCTATCAAACCTATTAGAACATCCCAAATATCAACCACCTGTGCAAACATAAATCAATACTATAAAACCAGTTGGAACATCCCATACATCAACCACCTGTGCAAATATACATAAACATGATAAAACCTATTAGAACATCCCAAATATCAACCACCTATACAAACATACATCAATATTATAAAATCTTATGGAACATCCCAAATATCATCAACCATATACATCAACTATATAAAACCTGTTGAAACATCTCCTTGTATCATTAACCACATACATTAATTATATAAATCTATTGAAACATCTATTTATATCATCAATTGTATAAATTAGTCTAAAAAACCTGTGTTGACACCAACAAGTGGATGATACCATCAACCACATTCATCAACCTAAACCACTTGTCTTGGTACCAACATCATCAATACATACTCATGTTTGTAAAACTTGTTCTCAAAATATATAAAATACACACATCAACAACAAATATTTTCAAAGAAATACTTAGTTGCTTGCTACCAACAAATAGATTATCCACCTATATCATCTACACATATCATCAAAGAGTTGTTTCAACACAAGTGTTTTAAGAAAAGTATCAACAAGGTTAGCAACAATACATAAGTGTTTTGAGTAAATGAACAAAACATAAAACTGAAGGAAGTTTACTGTTCTTGAACAAAGAAATTAGTAAAATTTATTTAAACAACCACATATCTACATATGCTTTTCCATGATCATCATATGAATCTCTGAGATCTAATCTTAAAGGAAGT
>JAOXJP010127768.1:0-13679 GCA_025762735.1 Platanus orientalis | reverse complement strand
GTTAGTACAAGAGAACTCTCTTTTTCTTATAGCATTTCAACAAGATTCACTTATATCAATCATATCATCTTCCATAGTAGTTAGTTTCATAGGGATTCTTATCAACTCAAGTTTAGATCCATGTCAATTACATATCTAACATGTGGATTTCAAAGGAAAACTCCATAGATTTATCAATAGAGAGAATTATAAGATCAAAACATACATAGATTCAACTTTAATAGCAATTCACATGAGATTTCAATAGATAAACATGAATTCATCAAAGAAATTTATCACAGGTGAATGAAATAATATTCAATTCACATGGGAATCACTTATAATCATAGAATCATCAAAATTAGAGTAAGGATCTAATGGTTTCTAAATTAAAGACATTCCAATAGTGGAATTCATTATTAATTCATAAAAATTTAGAAGAAACAAAGAAAGAATTGACATTAGTTTGCAAGAGTACTTACAATTCAACTACTCTTCTTAAATGATTAAGATCTCACAAGCTTCAATTCTCAATCTCTACAATTTTCATATATATATATATTTAATGAGAAAACACTCTAAAACATGAATCGAAAATCCAATTCTCCAAATTCTAACTAAACAAGTCTAGATCTAAGTAGAATGGAGCTGACCTTGCTTGGATGAGCTCATTTTCTCTATTTTCTTCCCAATTCTATCTTCCTTCTATTCTCTTCATTGCCTTAGTTGTATTCTAATTTAGTCTTGATGTAAAATAGGTTAAACACATGTCAGGGCACGAAAATACCATATTCTAGAAAGATTCCATATGCATTGGGAGAAATCCCATTTTTATTTTTCAGAATCTGGGAACCACGACCACTTGCCACAACTTGCGAGCACTTGAGGTCTCCCTTGCAGGCCCTCACGGGATGCCACGAGTGCTCGAGGTCACCCACCGTGAGCCCTCACATGGTGGCATGAGCACTTGGCCTACACAAACCCCAAATTTGGGTTTTTGGAAAAATCTTCGTTACCGCTCTTCTTAACCTATGAGTGCTCGAGGTACTACACTGCTACTGCTCCGGGCCTTCGCGACCACTCGAGTTGGCCTAAACCTTCCTAGTTGGGGTCATTCTTGGGCCCTCCAAGGTCTCTAGTTACTTAGTCCCTAATTGAACATGCATATTAGGTCCTCTATAGTCCTTTACGGTCTTCGGGTCAAGTCAATTTAACATATAAACTAGATTACCATATTTAAACTATGTAATGCATGTGCGGGGTGTTAATCTATCATTTGGCAAGTTATCATTTTTTTCTCGCTTCTTTTTTATTTTTGAATTTTCTGCTACTCCCTTTCTAAACTCTTTTCTTTTCTCAATTCCTTTGGACCCTTCTCAACCTCTTCTCTCTCTCTCTTTAGGCTTTACCTTTTTTTCTCCCCTTCCTCCCTAAACCCTAATCACCTCCTCTCTTTTGTCCTCGCTCATGCATTGTCTTCCCCTTCTTCCCTGTTCATCTTCTTCTCAAGATCATTGCCACACTATCTTCTTGGTAAGGTCATTGAAAAGTGAGAATGGGTGGCTGTTGATTGTTGAGCTTAACGGGGGAAGGAAAAGTTTGAGAAGGAGCTCAACTCTTCAAGTATGCTCTATTTATTTCTCTGGTGAAATTATTATTATTATTTTTTAGTGAATGCTCTGCTAAACTCTTCAAATTATTTATATTTTGTCTACAAGGCTGTGTGAGGAAAGGAAAATGAATTTTTTGGTTGTCAATTAGCTGTTTAATCTTTTACTAAAGTTGTAGGTTTGAATATCAACATGGTGATTCATGACACATTAGATGATGGTTGTTGTGAAGGTACCTAACCTAGCTGGAAGACCCTTGACACCACAATTCCATGCTTTCGTAATGGAATCAATCATGAGGTCCTTTATTTTCTGTCTCATTGCTCACTCTTTTTCTTTCTCTTGGCTTGAAGTGGGTTTTGATGTGAATGTTCATAGACTATTGTTACAGGGTTTTTGACTTTAATGCTTTTCATTTGATGTTGTTGTTGAAGATTGTTATATGTGTCCATTAGTTTCATTTTTCCATTGTTTATCATAGTATAATTTGTTTATTGGATTTTATTTTTGTTGGTTTTATGGGGCTTCTGGTCAATGGGTTTTGTGGAAATTGAATGACTGAAGGGACTTTTAAAGGAAGAAGAGACGGAAAAAGAAGAATAAAGAAGGATAATGGTTGGAGGAGGTTCTATGGTCAGATATATATATATAACAAATTTTTATTATTATTTTTTCTTTTTTGCATGCATGTTGAGGTATCATGCAAAGGTAAACAAATGATGATATTGCTGAAGGAACGGGTATGCTCTTTATATTATATATTGTTCAATACAAATTGGACTGCCGCATGGCTTGTATTTTTTTTTATAATTCAAAACTTATATGGCTGGAGTTGCTCGGGGAATAGCCTAATAACCTTTGCCATTTGGTTGGCTGAATTACCAATGCAAACTATCCAAGTGCTAGATGATCCTCTGAATTGGCCTTATGTACATATTTCTGTCTGTTTCAGTTCTATATCTGACAAGTATGTTGCTCATCTCACTATGTAGCAACCAATGTAATCTATGTATCTTTTTATAAGATGGAGTGTATGAAGGGCTTCCTTTTTGTCACATGGCAAAGGGATGATTGGACTGAAAGTTTGTGATATTAAAAAGAAAAACTAATATAAATTGCATAAAATGGTCTGGCATACCTTCATGATGCTTATGCTATTTGGAGAAATATTTCTATTTGTCTTTCTAGGACTAAGGGTTTGCATTTATTTATTTTTTATTTTTGATGGAAAGCATAGTTTATCTAACAGATGCATTGTAGGAGCTATAGTTACGACCTTTGTATGCCCTTTGGATGTGATCAACACAAGACTCCAGGTCCATGGGCTGCCCAAAGTCCTAAATTATGGTCACACAAGTAAAATTGAATCTATATTTTTAGTTCAGACTTTTTGTTATTTAATTTATGGTTCATTCATGTTACTCAAGAGAAATTACATTACACAATATAATTTTGAATAAAAAATTTACTTTGCTAGAACAAATAAATAAATGCACACAGTAGATAAGTTGCTTATATATAGAAATCGGGATTCTGGGTCTTCAGATTTGTGCTGCATTGATTGTTGCTTTTGAGTTTGGACAAATAATTTCATATGGTTATGCTTTTTATTATTTTTTTGATGTTCCATATTGTTATGAACTTTAGGAATCAAATGCGCTTGGAATGATGAGGGTTAATGGAGTGGAGAATTTTATACATTAAAGAGTTGGTGTTTAATTGTGTTGGCCATACAAAGATCTTATATTAATAACTCTATACCTTCTCTACAACTACAGAGTTATCCCTAACAAATTTTGATCAAGGTGAAAAACTATGTGCTCTTAATGTTGCTTACTCAAGATGAGAATGTGAAAATTTTCATCACCATTTTAACAACGATTGATTGCCCACATGTTATGTGGCATTATATCCCTAAATTTCTACCATTCCTTCTTTTATCTATATATCTATTTATATATTATAAAGTTACATGTTTGAATATATATAACTTTTTTTTAATCAAATGCCCGTGCTCGCATCGGCGTATTTGCTAGTATATTAACTAAAACAATAGCCCCAAGCCTCTTTCTTTCTCATCCAGCTGATGCCTATGTGGGCACCCAAACATTTCTCTGATTTTTCTTTTAGTTTGAAAAAACCACAAATTACAAGTAAACAACAACCACTCTGCTCCAAAACACCACTTCCTAAAATGTCTCTTTTGTTCTCTAATGTATCCAAATCACCTATCTCTCATAAATCCTTTATCAATATCTTATCTCTCATTCTCTCTCTAATCCTATCACAGCTTCCTAGATTTTTTTTTACAATCTCTATCTTCCAAAACATCTCACACCCTCCTAAACTTTCTTAATTTATTCTTTAATTTCATTCTTTCCTTTGGTCTCCCATGTTGTTTTCTCCCACACAAGTCTAAATAGTGAATATCACTACTTCTTCGTCTTCCAAAATTGTCTCTTCAAATCCTAATATTAGATATTAGGTAAGTCCTAATTTCCTTCTTCATATATAGTATGGAGGGAAAGAAATGAAGCTCATCTTCCACCTTCCATTGAAATCCGAGAGAACTCAACTTGCCTATACTTAGAACAAGAGGTGCCACTTGGATCGTGGTCCAAATTGAAACACTATTAGCATGTTAGTTCTCCCCCCCCACTTTATCTTGATC
The DNA here is from genome assembly GCA_025762735.1 of Platanus orientalis. Classification (NCBI taxonomy): domain Eukaryota; kingdom Viridiplantae; phylum Streptophyta; class Magnoliopsida; order Proteales; family Platanaceae; genus Platanus; species Platanus orientalis. The sequence goes on along the minus strand of JAOXJP010127768.1, from coordinate 9,419 downwards.
AGATCTCCTAGATCAGAGGATTTATAAAAAAACTAGTGCTTTGTTGAATGAGTAATTAACTTGATTTAATTCCTAGATTTTAAATTGTTTTATTTATTATAATAGCAACCAACTGAGCCCTGGACAACACTATTACTAGGTTAATCACCATGTGTAATTGTGATTGGATGGTAATGATGACTTAGATGCTAATAAATATTACCAAATTTGTTATTTAAGACATATGAATGACAAAGTTATTTTTTTTATTATAAATAATATCATATATTATTGTTTATAGAGAATAGATGCTTCAAGTGTCTATGTGGGGATTTGAGAGGGAGTTGCTGATGTATTGGCGTGTCATATTATATATTGGGCTGAAGTGACCAATTATGGATTCTCTAATTTTGGTGTATCAAGCAAACTTTCAAATATGAGCACAACTCACCCAAAAAAGCTTGATAAATGAAATCAATTTGTTAAATGTTATCATACTCTTTTTACACATTTTCTTAATGTTATTATAGTCTTCTTGCACACCATGTCTTTTTTTTCCTGGAAGAAAAAAATCTTATCTTTACACATCTCACAGCTTAAAATTTCATAATTTAAACTAATAAAACCCAAACTACATTTCTCTTGCAAATTTACGTATTTGTACATGTTCATTTGCTTGTTCTTTCAAGAAGACAAACCATTAGTCCTCCATAGAGAAATTGGAACCTGCTCGGCTGCTCTTACCAAAGAAGATTATTAACTAATTTTTTGTTATTTACATCTTAGTAATTAAATATTTACATGGATGTATAACCAGTAGTTTTTCCTTTATTGTCTGGTTTTCCTTTTTAAAAGTTCCTTTGTATAACTATTTTGGGAAGATGCTCCCCATGACAATTTGACGAGCCCATTCACTATGCCATGCAGTGTTGTGTTTTGTTATATAAGAATCATAGAAAATATTCTCCCTACTTTCTAACATAGAAAAATATATTTTCTTCTTTTTCATTTTTCTTTTGTTGTCTATAATTTTACGAAGTCAAGAGGCAATATTAAGGTTCGCTAAGTCTCCAAAGAAGTGTATTATCATTAAAAAAATATTTTATTTTACCATGGAGTTTAACCGTCAATAACATGTAGTTATAGGAATCAATCTAGAAGGAAGAAAAATCAGATTTAAGTCAAGTGCTTATATGAAATGACTTAATCCATTTTTATAATTGGCTTGTGTTATGTCAAAATCTTCACTGTCTGATTGGATGGTTAGGATTGTGACATGTGGTGTAGTTTAGCTGTCAAAAGCCAAGGAAGACCATTGAGGTAGGGATGCCAACGAACCAAGTTGAGCTGAGCTTTGCCTAGGTCAGTTTGGGCTCATCACATGAAGGCAAAGCTCGAGCCTGAGTTGCTGAGCTCAGACTCAGCTTGCCAAGCTAGTTTGAAAAAAAAAAAAAAAAAACAAGCCCAACTGCTTATTAACCCAATTTGTCTTGTTTTAATTTTGCTATTTTCACACACACACAATATATATATAACCGAGCTTTTAGTGAGCTCAGCTCAGGATTGCTTAGGAAATTAGTTCAAATCCAGGCTCAGACTCAACTCATTGAACTTAAAACAAGGCTTAGGCTTGGCTCATGACAAGCCAAGCTGAGCTAACTTAGCTCGTTGATAGCCATGCATTGAGGTGCCATGATATACCATGGTTGAATTTATTCATAAATAGGTCAACTTCTGCTAGGAATATGGATGAAATTAATCACATGGCCAAAAAAGTGGACAATTAGAAAGTAAGGTAGCAGACACTCATGGCCATGGTTCAAAAAACTCGGATCGGTGGCCCAAATCGTTTGACCCTGATCTTGAGTTGGGATTGCTTTGGATCCGACAATCCATATGTGGATTGTTTGATTCAAAACTATCCCGCTTAAAAAATATTTTTTTTCTAAAAAATCCTTAAGAAAAATAGGGGAATGGTTTCTATGAAAAATTTAAGTGAAAAAACATAGTTGCCTGTTAGGTGCATCATACATGTATAAAACACTATTATGAGGCATGTGTAAAGTTCAAGGTTGTACTTTCCTCAATTAAGCATATAATATGATTATATCTAATGCATAAAAACCAAACATATACAAAATCACATAAATAACAATGAAAAAAGATAAACATATCTAATGAGGGGTCACCATTTCCACCATGAACGCTGTGGTGGATCATGGGAACAGATATGAGAGTGCTCCTAAACATGTAGAGATAGATATGAGAGTGCTCTTTGGGATGAAAGTGGAAACTCATAAATTCCCTGAAATTGTGTTCTTCCACATGAGGCTGAGGTTGAGGCTCGTCCCACCATGTAGAAAGTGAAGCATCATTTTACCAAGTTGTTGGAACATCATAATTACGATGATGACAACTATGATAAAATGTGATTTTCTAGCTCCAGGACCAAACTGTGTTTGTACTTGGGAATTTGATGAAGAAAAAACCGTTGGATATGGTGGTACTAGATAAGAAACAAGGATAATAAAGATTTTTTCTCCAAATTGTACATGTGATGGAAGAAATTCTGGATATGGTGTGGATGAAATTGGTTAGAACTCGATTCTCTATCATGCTCTCCATATTATTTATGCGATGGAAAAAAGCTATGGATATGATGGTAGGTGAGGCTATCTAGAGTTTAACTCTCCAACATACTCTCTAAACTATATTGGTAGTGATAAAAATCTAAATATGGTGGTGGATGCAATTGGCTAGAGCTTGACTTGCCAACATATTTTGAAACATGTGGATGAGGATGGATGGATACATGCAAAGATGAATCCAACAGCCACTGCTAGTCAACATGGGACTAACCACAGAACTGACTATTAGTATCATTATCTGAGAGGGATCCACTTCTGTCCATAGAATGCATTCACACCTCTATATTGTTTGTATCCAAACAATGAAGATATTGTATTTCCATGTTGATGCCCATATCTGTGTTGCTTGTCATAAGTATCATCAGGTTATGTTGTAACGCTCCTGAACCCAGATTCGGATATGGATTTGCATCACCCCAAATTCGGATTCGTTAGTATTCACAAGTCCAATAATCCACATAAAGTTGGCCCAAGTCATGGGCCCGATAGCCATAAGTCCAATATAGTCCACAAGTTCTCATTTGAATTTTCTTAAGTCCACTTAATTCAATAATCACATTTCAATTCTTTGTGGAAGCATGTTTAATAGTTAATAACCATACACATTTGGTTCGATAAAAATACGGAAGCGTAATCCAAAATACCTCTAAGATCATAATAGTCCAATAGCATAGAATCAAAATAGAGATATCACTAGGGTGCCTTCTTACCCAAATATACAAAGGGAATATCCATAAAGCTGAAAATAAGGACCCAACATAAAAGGGGCCTCAAAACATGTCTATGACAGTGATATGAATGAAAGAAAAAGGTTGTGGATGGCATAGCAAGTTCCTTGGATAAAGGACCTGTAACAGTAGTTAGTCTGAAAAATAAATGGCTGGGTTAGTCCCAACCTGTAAGCAATCCAATAGACAACAAATAATCTAAAATAAAGCACAAATTTGGATACTAGCATGTCCAAAAGTCAATAGAAAGCTAATCAGATATCAAAGTAATAGTCGTAGTCATGCTAGTATAAAGTAATAATAATCACATGCCAAACAGAAGTCAATGGTCCAATACAAATATCTAAGTTCGAATAATAATTCAATGTAGAGATCGAAGCTCACAAATCTGATGACATATGTTATCTTGAGTGATCCAATGTTCTATGATTTCGAAGTGTTCAAAGTTTGATGTTCAAATTGTTCGGCGTCCACATGGTTCACAATTTTCAAAGTTCAATATTGAGAGTTTAAAGATTCGAAGTGTTCACAGTTTTATATTCGAAGTGTTCAAAGCTCACATGTTTCGATATTTGAAGGGTCCAAAGTTCAATATTTAGAGTTTAAAGATTCAAAGTGTTCATAGTTTTATATTCGAAGTGTTAAAAGCTCACATGGTTCGATATTTGAAGGGTCCAAAGTTCGATGCCCAAAAGGTTCAATGTTCAATATCTAAAGAGTCAAATGACACACTTAGCTGGTGATGGGGCCTAAAACAGTTAAAGGTTCAAAGTCCAAAAGGGTTCACATCAATAAGTTTGAAGGTCCACATAGTTTCATATATCTCTGAGTGCTCGCATACAACCCTACGAGTGAGGCTTAATATCTCCAAGTGCTCGTATACCGCCCTGCGAGTGGGGATCAATATCTTCAAGTTCTCACATACTGCCCTACGAGTGGGGCTTAACATATTTAAGTGCTCGCATACCACCCTGTGAGTAAGGCTCAATATCTCCGAGTGCTCACATACCACCCTGTGAGTGGGGCTCACATAGTTCATATATTTGAAGTTCGAAAAGAGGCTCACATCAATATATCTGAAGGTCCACATAATTTTAATAGTCAAAATATTTCTATAATGTGTAAGGTAATCATAAGCATCACATTTTCATGAATCAATCATTTTAAAGGTACATGGTTCACTTATATTCAATGTTAATGTATAATTTGATATTCATAAGTTCATAGTCATAATGATTCACTAAGATTTCTCATAGAGTCAATAATTTAAACATGTAATAGGATTTGAAGGTTCACATATTCATGTAGAAGGCATAGAGTTCAATCAAATTAATGAGTTTAATATATTTCCACAGAAATACAGAAATTCACATGTATTACGATGAATCAAATCATAGAGGTCAACCAATATCACTTCTAGTGTTCCAAACAAAAGGATAATGCAAGATTACCTTTCAAATTGATCATAAATAAAATAGATCTTAGATGATTTACAACTTCACACAAATTTTTAAAGATTCTCATGGGAAAAATTCAGATTTCACATGTTTTAAAGGATTTCTTGAAAGAAATCAGTCCACACAATGTCTAAGATCAATAATCTTTCACAATATCAATGTAGATCTAAATATCAAATAAGATTAAATGGTATCAAGCATAAGTTTATAGAATTTTTAGAGATTCAAATAAGAAATAGTCATTCCAAGCATAAAGAGCATGAAAACTTACTAAACAAACTAAAAATCATAGATCTAACATATTTCAAAGGATTAAATTCAAAGATTTTCAACAATCTTAGAGATTTCCATGGATAACATCACATAATCTGAAATCAAAAGAGGAATTTACCTCAAATCACCCATAGTAAGCAAGATTTTCTTACTAGAAAAACTTAGATTATAGGATTCACAAGGTTCAATGGTTTAGAGCATGGGTTTCCACATATTTTTAGAGATTCCAAAGAGTTTCCATAATCAAAACACAGAGATCCAAAGAGACTATGCATCACATCATCTATAGTATGAAAGATTTACTTACCAAAGTTCAATCCAAAAGCCTCCAAGCAAGAAACCTTCACTTCAACCTTTACTTACACCTTGCTCTATAAAATAGACATAGTTATAACATTAGAAGAATGAAATTAAGAAGTTCTAGGTTTAAAAGGATTTCCATGGTTGGAAGTAAAATTTACCAAATTAGGAAAGAACTCCAATCTTCTTCTCCAAAACTCTTTAATCCTTACTCCTCTTGTTCTAAATGAGTCTAAATGACCTAAATGAAGTATTAGAAGGCCTAAAATTCATGCAAGACAGGATCTCACATGTGTAGAGATCCAATGAGCAAAAACCACGTCGAAACAAAGACAAAAACCGTGTTCCTATCCTAGTTGGAGCTCTTTAGATCTCATTGGAGCGCTCAGGGGGTGTTGGAGCACTCCAAACTTAAATGGAGTGCTTTGGGTACTATTTTACATCATTTTGCGTAGTCTTGAGCTTCGGTGGAGCGCTTTAAATCTCCAACACGAACACTCATCAATAATTTAGCCATAACTTTATGCACACTACTCATAATTGCTCACCATTTATTGTGTTGAAAAATAGACTCAAAGACCTTTCCAACAAGGTATTTTTCATCTTCTAATTCATTAGGGTTTACTTTTGGTGGGCCTGAGAAGTTATCACAAATTTGTGGGTCTGTCAGCACAGACACCTTATGGGAAAATGGGCATAACTTCCTCTAGGAGACTCCTATTCACGAACCGTTTGTTTTGATGAAAACTAGACTTAAAGATATTTTTAAACACATATTAATTTCTCCCCAATTATATTGGAGTTTATACATATTTTCATGTGAAGTTACCCCAAAATACATTTGGGGTAATTTTTGAAATCAATCGGTTCAAGGTCGAACTTGGGCTCTATACTTCTAACTTGGTCTAAGGGTTCATAAAACAACCTAAGGTTTGTCTAGAATATGAGAGATGAAAAATTTGACCTTATGGGGGTAAAATTATAATTTTACCCTTTTAGTACAAAGTGGGGCATTACAATGTGGTCTATGGTGATTTTACCCTTTTAGTACAAAGTGGGGCATTACAACGTGGTCTATGGTGATTGAATGCCATGACTAGTGTCCTATTTAGAAATATGTTTAGAATCAAACTTTATGAATCTGCATAATGTCGAAGATGCACTAGCTACACTTGCACTAACAACACTAGCTAAACAACAGTAGCAACAACACCATCATCACCATCATGGGAGTGGACTATATCACACACTTGCACTATATGCTTTTCTCTTTTATCTTCGATGCTCAATGTCTTCTTGAATTTATCATTAGTGAAGAGTTTCTGTAACTAGGCCTTAAACCTAAGGTGGCTCTCTAATTCCACGTGCTCAATAGTAAATCTAGTGATTCTAGGGTAGAACAAGTTATGCCCATCTATAATTGCTTATAATATTGTGTGGGCATTGCGGAAAAGGTTCCGCGACCTACTTCGGGGTTTTTGGAGTCACCACCAACTCGGGTTTTTATAGATGGGGTTGGAGATCTGCCTCTTTTCCAGGGGAAGGGAGGATACAGGCTTTTTAGGGCCCTGGCTAGGTACTTGGACTTAGGGTTAACTCTCTAACTAGTTTGGTTTTCAGGGATCTGGGTAAGCTGTTTGATTGCAATTGGGGAAGGTGTAGGCACCCTAATTACCCACCTTTTTAGGGTGACTCCTCTAACCTAGTAACTTCTAAGTATCAGTAAGCGATAGTGTGTATGTGTGTGTGTTTATTTTATTTTATTGGTCTAGATCACCCCTGTGGTGTGATCACTGTAATCGCATCTGAGACATAGTCTCTAGCTGCCTACATACCCGATCTTGTATGGTTCTGTGTTCTTATAGTTTTGTCGGGATCAGACTGCATGTAGTTCTAATATTTGTAAGTCTCGGTAGTTAAGTATGTTTGACTGTGAGACTGATTCAGGATTGGTTCATTTTAGAGTTTGTATATACTCACAGAGTACTCCCCACTGCTGAAATGTGTTAGTGAAAGGGGGTCAACACTATGTTATACCAATTTGAGTGTTTTATGGACTTAATTGGGCTATGGTCAAGTCCTAGGGTCTTTGGGTCATGAACCAATACGACATGACCCTAATATAAGGTGAAGACTTTAAAGAAGTCGGGAAGGATTGAAAGGTAATGATTGGGTCGGGTTACTCAGCCAGATCGCACTAACATAGCAGCCACAATACCAGCTTTGTCTCCCAGGTAAAATTCAAGTGTTTGGATACCTAGATGTCGGATGCTAGGTTTGGTCTATGTATGATGTTAGACGAGGGTTTTGGGAGGTTCTTTGTCAGTACGCCTAATCTCTTAGGTATACGCCTAATTTCTGGTACACCTGATCTCCCACAGAGTGAGAGTTCAGGCGTATAGGTTCAACTAGGTCCCACTTGAACTCTGCTGCTAATTTCGGATGTTGGAGTTCATATAGAAGTTAAATCTTTGTAATTTCATAGGTTTTTTTGTTACTGTGATTGTTTGGACACTTAGGGATACCATTTAGAGCTTTTTTGGTCAAGTACACCTAAGATAATCAGGGTACGCTTGAACTCCACATACGCCTAAACTCCACATACGCTTGATCTCCACATACGCCTAAACTCTACATATGCCTAATCTCCACATATGCCTGAATTCAGTGTGTACGCCTGAACTTTAACTGGATTAAAATTCAAGCATACTGTGGACAGTCCGCACTCAAATGGGCATATCTCTCTCCATAAAACTCAAAATCGAGTGTGGTTGGTCTCTTTAAAATGCTAAGAGAGATATCTTTCCAACAAGATATAATGAGCATAGTTTTATGGTACACCTGAAATAGGCTATACGCCTGAACTCCATGGGAATGAGAGTTCAAGCGTAATGGTTCTGAGAAAGAAACCAATAACCTATTTTTTGGAGTTTTGGGTCATTTCTTGGGGTCTAATGACCCTGGGGTTTTTAGGAGGTGTGATTAACATCCCCAGAAAGGTTCACAAAAATCCCCAGCCCCTAGAGAATGGGTGGAACCCACCTTTGAAATTTTCAAAAGAGGAAAAATTGTATTTTTAACACAGATTTTTCAGTGAAATCTAGGTTGTGGAACCCATATCTCAAAATCCAGGAATTGGATAGGTCTCAAATTTTACAGGGAAGTTAAGGGATCAGTTGAGAGTTTCAGTTAACATTTTAGGCTGAGATTCATTTTGTACAGGAAGTTATAGCTCAAACAAGATGGACTACTACTGTAGTTCAGACTTTAGACATCATGTTATACATTGAATTATAAAATGCAGCAAAAATAACTAGAGTTGACAAAATTGACTTGTAAAAATTAATTACATAGATGAATAAGTTACCTAAACAATGAACTAATAATTTCAACATAAATCATTTTATAATTAGGATCAAAAAATCATGAGAGGGTGATGGCTTTGTAAAACAGTGTATTGACACACTGTTTTAGGAGGTGAAGTGGGGTCCATCCTTGGAACCACTCCTCATTTTTTAAGGTCCATTTTGGACATAAGGGGAGGCATGGAGGTTGGTGACATTTGATGTGAGTTACATACCCCACTTGAATATGAAAGCAAAACAAATGTGCCTACTTTATCACATACTATGTTGATGGCTTTGTAAAATAGTGTATTGACACACTATTTTAGGAGGTGAAGTGGGGTCCATCCTTGGAACCACTCCTCTTTTTTGAGGTCCATTTTGGACACAAGGGGAGGCATGGGGGTTGGTGACATTTGATGTGAGTTACATACCCCACTTGAATATGAAAGCAAAACAAATGTGTCTACTTTATCACATACTATGTTAAAAAAATTGAAAAAGGGGGGAGACAATCTGTCTCCCCCATGTCTCACTCAACAAGTCAGAGGGGGTGGATTCATTACAGCATAGAAATTGAGTTCTTAAAACATAAAATAGGTGGGAGAGGGGGCCTACCTGGTTGTGGGTTGGTTCATTCTTCTTCTTTATTTCCTTTTCTTCTTCTTCTTATTTCTCTTCTTTTCTTTC
>JAOXJP010127757.1:0-13679 GCA_025762735.1 Platanus orientalis | reverse complement strand
CCCAAAATGTGTAGTTCAGTTTTTCGACGCTGTTGTGTTGGACCCTGTGTCAGTCCTATCTTAGGGGGACTTTATTTAGTCCTACCAAATCCAGACTGCTCATTCGGGACTCGATCTGTCTTGTTTGGGTTCATTTTTTAGGTTCTGAATGGTATGCTGCTGATTGTGTGGCTTTTGTATCCATGAGGTATACAAAAGGGTTCCGCAAGGTTATCACAATTCACACCTGAACATTAATTAATATTTTCCTTTCTTTATATCTTTTATCATTATAAAATTTTGGATAAAAATATATCTACTCAGTATTACAGTGTTCTTGTATATGACAAAAGCAAAATGTTCACATATGTTATGGTGCAGGGGGAATTGCTTTTGGGTTGGATCGATTGGTGATGCTGTTAGCTGGTGCTAATTCAATCCGAGATGTTATAGCTTTCCCGAAGACCACAACTGCTCAGTGCGCCCTCACTTGGGCACCCTCGGAGGTTGATTCCCAGCAGCTAAAAGACCTCTCACTGCCTACCCTATAGATTCTCTTATCTTTATTTGTTATCTTTGGTTAATAGCTGCTAGTCTCTAATTTATCTGTCTCTCGTCCCCTTGTGATTGTTGCTTCTGTTGTTGTCACCATCGCCTGTTGCTGTCCATCAACGAGGCTCCTCCCCCCAATCTCCTTCCCTTCCTTCTTTCCTCCCTATCTGTTTCTAAAAAACGAGCCCATTTTTAGCATTCGGCTTGACATTGTACTCGAGGGTGAATGACGAATGATACATTTTGAGTATGTTTATTAATATTGTAATTTGAATAAATTGTAAGATTACTAGTTGAATTTTTGAAAAGTACAGAAGTAAAGGCTGAGAATTTTATTCTTTTCATTTGAATTTAATATTAGGAGTTATTAGTATTTTAATTAAAAACACAGAAATATGTTAAATAAATAATTACAAATTAGTAGACCGATTGGTATATCAATGTAATGTTACCATTGTTTTAATTTCTTAAATGAGTATATATAGTAATATAATATTTCCTTTTAATTATACAAAATCCTTTGATTAGATTTTTTTTAAATTAAAAACATAACTACTTTTGAAAATATATAAAGTAGTAACACACTACTATTATATTTATAAATAACTAAGGCTTCATTTGGCAGCCACTTGTAATGAAATCATTTCATTTGAAATTGCCAAGGCATTTGTAGCCACAAGCAAAGAAGATTGTGTCCGCTCCCCTTTAACTAATGCTAACCTCTGCTCCTTGTCAGGGGGCGGGTACAAGGGGGTGGTTCAAAATGAACTCATTCAGATTTTGTACTTGATAACTTAAAGCAATTCATTTTACCGGAAACCCAAGATGACTTCATTTCTAATCATAGTAAATTTGACTGAGTTTATTACAAATCATCACCTCATGGTTACATATGCCTTGAGAATTTGAAATGAAATTATTACATTACATGTGGCTGCCAAACAGGCTATATGTATACAGATTGATTGGAAATTAATATTTTAAAAAGTATGAAAGAATCTCTAAAAGTTAAGAGAAAAATAGTAAATATGTTATTTGTAAAAAAATAAAAAAATAGTGAACATTTTAGTATATTATAAGTATTTGCATTTACGGTAGCATTTGTCTTTTTATATAATCTATTAATTAAATATTACTATTTAAAACAAAATTTATATTTAGAGTTATGATAAAGTGGCTTGAGCTGTCCAGCATGAAAACATGGTCGAATCATGTGAGTAGCCAGTTTGTGCAAAAAGCCAAAGGTCAGGTTTGTATCCTGTCCACCCCTCCCAGTACCCCGCAATTATGAGACCAACACGGGATAATGACCTCTTATAAATCAGTTTGACATTTTGGTTCATCATGTTATATGGCTTTCTATATAGATTGTGCATTAATAATGCCTTTAATTTCTTATTTTTTCCGCTTCATACTTTTTCCTTCTTTTTTTTTTTTCCTTTTAACTTTCAACAGATTATAGTAGTAGTTGCATTTGTCTTATTATTCAAGTTGTATTTGTTTTGTTATTCAAGTATTTTTAAATCTTGAAGAGGACACCAAACATCAGGTGGTAGCATGAGGTGCCAGGAGGGGATAACAAGAATGAGTACATTTGTACTAATTGTGGCAATAGGGGTGAGTTGTTTAGATTAAACCTACACTTAATAGCTAGCTTGCAAAACGTAGCTAATTATCCGAAATGGTTGAAAGGAAGCTGGCTGTGATTATCCGAAATGACGTGCCTGATGTGAGTCAATGTGGTGGTAATGATTAGGTATTAGTCAAGGCAGGTGAGATAATGATGATGACAACTTTGTTTATCTTAATGATTGGGTGGAAAAAAATAATTACAATTCCTTAAGAATCTTTTAGAGAGATATACAGTTGATGGACAATATCATCTCCCAATGTAGGTGTCAATAGATTTAGTGTGCAATAGTGGATTTGGTTAGTATTACTCGAGTAAGGGCCCAGAATCATCTAATACTCGTATATCTTCGTAGATATCAAGATGCGTATACCAGACAGATAAAGATGTTTAACACAACAGAGGTGAGAAAAAGAATATGGTCTTATGATAAACGCATGAGATTGAGAAATCCATATAAAATCTAATGAGGTTTAATTTTATGTTTGAAGTATCTTAGTAGCTAGATTCAAACAACTACTTCATGAGATATACTGGATAAGTTTCATTTCCCATGTCCTTGACCAATCTGAGCTAGAGATTCAGATAGTTAAATGGGTAATTGTATTATCAATTCACCTATTTGTTATGAATTTGTCCTAGTTTTATATTAGTAGTGTTTTAAAAATGTGTATTTGTTCTTCTTCATGTTCTAAATTATGGATGCATATTTTTTATAAGTCATCAAGATTTTTACAATATTTCTTAAGACATTTTCGACATATGCCCTAGTCTAATTGACATTGCAAATAATGGAAGTGTACTTAAATGTAAACCCCACGAAGGGATCACATCCAATCTCTTTAGCACGTCATTGTATGGAGATGAAAGGAGAATGGTTGTCTGTGTTGACACAGACCTCTGTAGGCGTATCATTGATTAACACTTGGTGTGTTTTTGAGTTTGGCGTCGTCTCTTTTTAGACATCTACCTTTTCAATTGAACACTTTTTTGGACGTTTTTAACCCCTAACACCATGTGTCGTCATAAAATTCACCATAGACACTAAAGAGAGATCTTCATCACAGAACATTTTCCTCTGAGATTGAAATTGTCTACAGGCCTAAATCAGGTGATCGTGATTTGACACCCTTAAGATTTAAATATTGTAACTATTCGGACTGAATACAGATTTAGAGACGATTTTCTCTGCATTGGTAAGATCTCTCTTCTCCTAGGCTGGGATGCAAGAAGCAGCCAACAAAGCTGACCTGAGATAAATTGCATAGTTGGAGCTTATACAAATGTGGCATTGAGTGTGGCAGGATCTAATGTGCGAAAGAAAGATCAGTTCAATATTAAAACCATGAAAAACTCGCAGTCTTTTTGGATGAAAAAAAAGAAGAAGAAATAGATAATGACAAGCCGTCTACAAAGTAGAAAGAATAGTCTATAGATTGGATGGTTGTGATCTGATTGAATTCTTTCTATTTGTTGAGGTGGATCTCCCTCCCCAAATATGTGTCAGACATCATTGTCTGTGAGGATGGCTGCTGAATGGGGGAGGCTGGTTCCTTTACAACCCATTGAGCTCACTCATATCAAAGCAAAACATGTCCAAAGGCTCCGTCATGTTCGGCGCTGATAGATTAGGTGCAAATGAAGTTCATACAAAGAGGTGCGAACGGTGCCAAGGTATGGACACGTCAGTGCCGAAAAGTGATAAGCGCCCCCAAAAAGTGTAAATCACCTTTTGGTGCTGTGAGTCAGCCCCCTGGTGCCACTCACGACTATTTGTATGCAACGGCAGAGCCAGAATTTTCATGTAGGGGGGGCAAGCCAAAGGATTATGTGCATCTCCTTAATGGATGCCAATGGTGCACCCACAATCAGAGGGTGATACGTCACATCAAAAAAGTGAAAAGCATCTTCATAAAGTGTAAATCATTTTTTCAACGTGACATGTCACCTGCTTGTGGGGGAGGCTGGTTCCTTTACAACCTGCTAGCCCATTGAGCTTAGTAATATCAAAGCAAAACATGTCCAAAGGCTCAGTCATGTTCGGCGCTGATGGATGAGGTGCGAATGAAGTTCATACAAATAGGTGCGAACGGTGCCAAGGTATGGACACGTCAATGCCGAAAAGTGATAAGCACCCCCAAAAAGTGTAAATCACCTTTTGGTGCTGATGCGTCAGCCCCCTGGTGCCGCTCACACCTATTTGTATGCAGCGGCGGAGCCAGAATTTTCATGTAGGGGGGGGCAAGCCAAAGGATTATGTGCGTCTCCTTAATGGATGCCAATGGTGCACCCACAATCAGAGGGTGTACGTCACATCAAAAAAGTGAAAAACACCCTAATAAAGTGAATCATTTTTTCAATGTGACATGCCACCTGCTTGTTGCGGACACACTGTTGACACCCATTAAGGGGCACCTACTCCGATCCTGGCATGAGGGTTTCGGCTAGGCTTTTCTACACTTGGCATAGAAAACACTGAGGTCAAGAGGCAGCTACATCAGCGTAAGAAGTGATTTACACTTGCCCCCAAAATGTGAAAATCACTTTTGGTGCTGATGTTACTGCCCGTTTGACCCTTGGCGGAGGTTAGGGATCGGTATATAAAATCAAGCCGGATTCTCCGGGATTTTAAATATCGAGGCTTTTCTACGCTTGGCATAGGCAAACACCTAGGTTAAAGGGCGGCCACATCAGCGTCATAAGTGATTTACACACGCTCCTAAAAAGTGAAAATCACGACCGAGGCGGAGGTTAGGGGTAAGCGTATAAAATCCTCACTGGATTTTAAATCATCTCAACAGGTACCACTCTATTGACAATCAATGTGTGACATGTGGCCTGACAATGGGTGTTTGAGCCTATACACATGGGTCAAAGTAGGGTATTATAATAAATATACTTGTGTCTTTATTAATTGAAATAGATGTAACGTCTAGGATTTGGAGTCCACTACACCATGAGACTTTACATGGAATAAAATAGGCAATAGTTAGATGAAATTTTAAATTCCCATGCATTTTATTCCAAATGAAGTTACTTGACACCTTGGACACCATTTTGGACAAAAATTTGTCCCATTTATTTTATTTTATTTAGTTTTGATTCATTAATTTTTACCTATTATTAACGCACGCTTTGTTTGACAATGTATCCCAGTCTAAGCAGAGACTAGAGTGGTACCAGTTCAGTCAGATTAGAGATGACGTGAACTCATTTCCTGGTAAGAGGATGGGAGGGGGGGCAACTTATTCCAATCATGGGTATTCACACATTGAAGGGGGTTAATTGATTCCAATCGTGGGGCACTCACACATTCACAGGGGGCAACTGATTCCAATCATGGAGTACTCACACATTAGGCAACTCACACATTTAAGGGGGGGGGGGCAACGGATTCCCAACAAGCATAATATTTTGTCAGACCCGTTATTGTTACAAGGGTACTCACACGGGGGGCAACTGTCCCCCCTTGCCTCTATGTGGCTCCGCCCCTGTTTATATGAACTTCATTCATACCTAATCCCAGTCGGATAGCGAAAAAAATTAGGTACGAATGAAGTTCATACAAATAGGTGCGAACGGCACCAGGTGTGAATACATCAGTGCCAAAAAGTGATAAGCACCCCCTAAAAAGTGTAAATCCCTTTTTGGCTCTGATGCATCAGCCCCCCGATGCCATTTGCACCTATTTGTATGAACTTCACTCGTAGTTAATCCCAGCTGGGTAGTTACACCCCGACAAACTAGTTTTGACTCAATTTTTTTATGCCTTTTTCTTTTTGTAGCTTGTAGGGGTGTCTCGGCTTGAGGTGGGATTTAGTAGGACTGACATAAAGGGCCGATACATCAGTAACGAAAAAGTGATTAACACTTTTTGGAAGATGCTTTTCTCTTTTTGGCACTGATGTGTCAGCCCCTTATGTCAATCCTACCTTAGGGTAACATAATTCAGTCCTACCAAATCCTTAGTCTCAGCTTGGGCTTGTCATATGAAAGGCAACTGCAAGCTCGGGCTCTTCACATGAAGGCCAAGCTTAGGTTCGGTTGGCTCATTAGAGGAAAAAAAATTCCCAACATCCTAATGGCCTTTTAGCCTAGTTGCCTTATTTGAATATTACTATTGTCACAACATATAATAGTATTAACCAAACTTGGCTTTTAATGAACCAAGCTTTAGGGAGCTGAGCTTAGTGAAGCTTGGCTCCGGCTCACTAAGAAAATGAGCTAGAATCAAAGCTCAAGCTCAGCTCACCGAGCATAGAACATATGCTCAGGCTTGGCTCTTAACAAGCCGAGTGGCAGGCCTAATTGTAAGCCCCTTGCTTGGTGCGTTCCACGACCATGTCCACTCTTGCTTTGGTCTGCTGGGCCTTGTTTACACTTTCTTCAACTTATTCTTTCTAATAATTATTAATAGGTTTATGTCAACGAGTCTTGGAAGTTGGAGATCAAACATGTAACTTGGCTACAGGATCCAAGTGTTCTCGAAAGCAAGCAAGCAAAAAAGAAAAAAACAAAAACGACCTTTTCTTTCCTCACGTTGTCTTCAAGCAAAAATTTGAGGGCTTTCATCCCAAACAGGTCAACAATTAGAAAACATGTAACTTAAATATTCGTGATTTTGAATCATCTCCAACCTGAAATGGACAGGTACCACTCCCATTACCAATCGGTGCATGATATATGGCCTGATAAAGAGTGTTTGAGTACGGACATTGTGTCACTTCATTAACAGAGACTAGAGTGGTGCTTGTCCATTTAGACTGGAGATGATATGAACTCGATATTTGTCAACTTGGGGACTGGTGGAGTAGGTGCTGTTACGTTTCTCTCAAACAAAAGAACGATTTATACACAACGTACAACAAAGAAAAGCACAATGAAAACAGAATTCAAAAGACTCCCCTTGAGAAGAAAGATATAGCCAGCATGTGCACATACCAAAGCACAATGATGATCAGGATCTCATTCCGAAATTCTACAAGGTGCATATCCTAACGTATTTTTAGGTAAATATTAATGTTTCTATATTCTCTAAATGTGTATGATTACATAAATAACAATTAAAATATTTAAAATAAAATGAATAAAATCTACTTACTTGATTCGGATAATTGAAATTAGAAACTTTATTTGATTAATGCTAGTGTTTGACACTATATCCTTGTGACAGATTTTATTTATCGCATAAGTGCTTATGAACTTTTCGGATGTTTGGCTCCTAGGATACAATGATTTACCATACACAAGAAGTACTACAATTTGTGTGTTTGGTGAACCAAATTGTGTATGTATAACTTTCTTACATTGACACTACAATACTGATGCATTATAATATTTATGCTTTATTTGAATTTTAGACGCTTGAAATGAATGAGAGACAACTTATTTATTGATTGTTCATGTCTGTTTGGAACAGACACAATGACATATTTTATAGTGTTTGAACAGAAACGAAAACAAAATAATGTATTTCTATATCCACATTCATATTTGTTTAGAATAGACATAAGGTTAAATGTGCGATTTATTAGTCATCTTTATGTTTGTACGGAATAAACATGAATTAAAATGAGTGATTTAATAGTCACATTTGTGACTATTCAGTCCAAATAGTCACGAAACGTAAAACTGTACAAATAAACATGCCTCCACAAGTATAATCGAATCTGGGATAAAGAAAAAATAGTAGTAAAAAAATTATTTTATTATTGACCCAACCCAACCCGGTTTGATGCGCGCGTATGTGTGTTGGTTTGGGTTGGTCCATGTTGGCTAGGTCTTGCCCATTCTACCAAACTGCGGTGCCTTTTAGGGCTTAAGTTTATATCCAATGCTATTGTATATAAACTTCCAAAATTTTCTGGGATAACCCGTGTGGGATTATTCAAGTTTTACACTCTTTAACTAGTGTTCAACTAGGCACCTTTGGAGACAATTTCTCATTTAATCCATTAACGGTTTTGAACATCTAACCATATGATATTGTTCTTCTTATTGAGATGAACACGAACCCATGTAGACCCGCTTCAAACGAATTGAGTCCTATTTTTATTTTGGTTAAAAATTGCCCACCCAATCAAATTTTAAATCTGGGTACAATAAAAATCTGAGCAACTCAAAACTATTTCCAAAAAATACATATTCTAACGGTTTTTTTATTCTTTCGATAGGTCAAAAATATTAATTTTTGAGATTTAGGTTTGTACTCAAGATATAATGTTGAAAGTTCTTTAAAGAAGGATGATATGAGTTACAATGCAGGTAAGACCCCACATCAGGGGAGCAAGGGAGCAAAACCTCCACGACAAGGATGGTGCAACCACAATCCCTCCAACAATCAATACTCAGGCAAGAGAAAACGTACGGGGTCATTGCAGAGGTTCTAAGTATCTCACAACAAATGGGACAACCTCGTAACCCTTGCGTCTTCTAAAATGATTGTCTCCTGTGAACAAATAATCTTGTGGGATTCAGGAGACGTACACATACCCAAAAAAGTGGAAGGAAACCATAAGATTAATTGTTCACAGGAGATGATCTCAACTGGTGTGTCTTTAGGATATAGGTAGCCTACAACGGTCTTAAATATGCATCTCATGCATAGTTAATAAACTTGGATCAGCCTGCTGATTGGCCTGGTAACCCGGCAACCCGACACTTCAACCAGTCCGGGTTGTTCATTGGATCGTTTTTTCAAATGACCCAGTCAAACCCATTGAAACCCCGTGGGTTTTTTGTCGAACCGTCCAACCTGATTGGTTTGACCATATTTTAAATTCAGGTCACTAAATTCAAATTCCAATGACTACCGCTAGACCATGGAACTATATTTTGTTTTATACCTATCATTAAAACTAATAATTTAAACAACTGAGCCCGTATAGTTATCCAAGAAGTGGTAGCCTTGTGTATAACTAAAAATTTTCTTGAATTTCTTACGTCAATTATGCTTGAAAAACGACTTCTTTTGCCAAAGTCGTCATGTCTCAAAATTGCTTTTGAGTTGCAAATAGGGCTTCCTATCAATCCTAGCAAAGTGATGTTATAGCAATTACCATGTTGATGAAGGTTGTTATGTTTGTGGTCGTTATTGACGCACTAGAAGGTGGTATATTGGATTAGGAATGCCAATGGACTGGATTAAATGCGGTGCATCCTACCCGAAATTGGAGCAGGTTCGGTATGATTTTATTGGGCTTAATGTTGGGTTTGGGTTTTCGATAGTGAACCAGGCTCAGGTTTACACGTTGCCATTCCTACATATGATTAAAAAGAAAAAAAAGAAAAAAAGAAAGAAAAAACTGTTACAAAGTCATTAACCATTCTCATCATTGCTAGATATTGATGGCCGAAATGCCTTATCATTATCCGTTCAGCTTGAATGGTGACATGGCTTCTATCGTTACTAAGGTTTCCTTGTCAAATACCCACATTCTCAAATGTACAAGTGTAGACCAACGTTAATGGACTAGATATAGGTGCGGCTAATTATTTACTTAGCTGGTCATAATCTAAAAATTCACCCTATAAACATATGCCTTTTCCTTATTTGTATTTTTCTTGTAGTTTCATAAATTTACATAAATGGGTACATTACATATCCGTACTGCTACCATAACAGATGTTGTGAAGAAGGAAAGAAACAAGGTTTACAGATAACTTCCGTTTTTAAACTGAAAGTTTAAAAATGCCAACCAAGATAATTAGATTTTCATAAATTTCATATATAGAGGAGATAAGATTATGAAATTTAAACTTCCCAGATTGGTATATAAGCTTATATAAGGAAAGAGAGTGAATTTAGAGCCAAAAATAAGAATTTTGGACAGCTTTGAGATGGTTAATTTCAAGGAATCAATCCCTTTAAATCCCATGTTTCTTCTCTAACCTTTGTCCAAATCAAAGAGGAAACATCAAACCGTGGTATTCTAAATATTTCAGCTATGGTGAGGAAGCCGAGCATGGGTCGTCAGAAGATCGAAATCAAAAGGATCAATTGTGAAGCCTCTAGACAAGTCACCTTCTCAAAACGCCGAGCCGGGCTCTTCAAGAAGGCCAGCGAGCTTTGCACCCTATGTGGTGCTGAGACGGCCATCATTGTCTTCTCTCCGGCCGGCAAGGCATTTTCCTTCGGCCACCCATGTGTTGAATCTGTGGTAGACAGGTTTCTCACTCAAAATTCTCCCCCAGAAGTCAGTGCCCTGCCGCTTGTCGACGCTCATCGCGGGGCCAGTGTGCGTGAGCTCAATCGACAATACACTGAAGTTCTTAACCAACTTGAAGCTGAGAAGAAGCGTGGGGAGACATTGGCACAATTGAGGGAAGCAAGCAGGGTCCAGTCCTGGTGGGAAGCACCAATCGAGGATCTTAGCCTGCATGAGCTTGAGCAACTAAAGTTGTCAATGGAAGAGCTTAAGAAGAATGTGACTAAGCGAGCAGATGAGTTGGTGATCGAGGCTGCTACTCCCTCACCATTCTTGGCAATGAATCCAGTGGGAGTGATGGATTCCTTTATGGCTAGATCAAACGGTACAAATAATACTTCTATTGTTCCTCATGGTTATGGATTTAGTTTTGGACGTGGGTTTTTTTGAACTCATTCTTCCATGACTAGTCCGCCGTTCATTATGGTTATGAATCATTCATTGCGCAATTTTATGTTAATTTTGTCAAATAATTTATTATGTTTCTTTCTTAAATTTGAAAGTATAAGGCTTTCATTTATCGAAACGTACAGTGGGAAGCGGTTGCTGCCATTTCGGTTTGGATCTCATAATCAAGATCTAGATTTGGTTGAAGTTATCCCCACCTGGATTAGCCGATGGTTTTCCAAGTTGGGCTTAGGGTCCATTGGGAGTGAAGATGTTACAAAATCTATGTTCATCAGTCATAGTGTTCATGTGGTGGTATTTGCAATTTGGTGGAAAAAAAAAAAATCTGAAATAACACTTCTTTGCGTCTTGTGTTAGTATTTTTTTAAAATTTTTTTGCCCTGTTGTACAGTACCGGGGTCGCCATGCACACGATCGTGTCAGTTGTGTATACAACTGGCTAGGCCACAATCCAATACTCATAATGCTTAATAAAAGTTTAACCATCTGATTATTCCGCTTTATTATGTGAGGTTAGTCCTTTCATAAACATGGTGTTATGGCCATCATATACATTGCTGTCTTCAAACTCCATATATTTGTGATAAAAAAAAAAAAAATCCACATATTAGGGTTCTTAGTTAACCTTATGTGCAATAAAATAAATTTAAGGAAAAAGAAAAAAAGAAAAATGTATTTGGATGTTCATGATCAACAGTGAAAAAACAAACCTCTAGGACAAGCTTAAATGACATTACACGGAAACTGGGGTCAAAGAACAACACGTACAGTATGACATGTCTATTGCCCAATGCTGAAATTTAACTTTTTTTTGTATATATACATGTCGTTCTTTAACGGCAGTTCCAGTTTAATGTCATTTAAGCTGGTTGCAGAGGATTTGCTCTCGAAAAATTCTACTACATGATCCAAGATCAAACGGTGTAAAACTCAGCCTTGAAGCTACGCTTCAGATCTTAACTCAAAACGTCAAAGATAGGTCGGTACTGGTCTCGAGTTTAAAACTAAAGAATCCATCGTCTTTGGCCCGAGCCTTATACCACATTCCTCGGATGCTTAAGTTAATAACATAATAACATAGTACCATGGATTATGGGAGTGCTTTGCCGAGAAAGGAAAGAAGAATTCCAAAGTGAAAAAATTAGAATAATTTCCACGTCAATTCCAAATTTGCCAAAAAGGAAAGAAGGCCAGCTACGGTCTTAAAAACTACAATCACGGCCAGTTAGATTTGGAAGATTTTCTACGTCCTGAAATAGCAACTACTCTTTCTCCAAGTATCATAGCAAGTTTAATTTCATTTTTAGAAACCACCAGACCACGACAAATCCTCTTTAGTTCATAAAAATTTAAGTCATCAAGTTCCCTTTCTCACACTTTCATCTTTCAGTCCAACCCCGTCGAAGAGAGCACCAAACAACCCCTTTCTTCTCCCTGTTCTTATTCTATCGTTGCTTTGGTGGTATGATTATTAAGAAGGTGAAAAAACCTAGTATGGGTCGCCGGAAAATCGACATTGTGAAGATAGTGGACAAAGACGACAGACACGTTACCTTCTCGAAGCGCCGGGCTGGGCTATTCAAGAAGACGAGCGAGCTTTGCATCTTATGTGGTGCCGAGGTCGCAGTAATTGTCTTCTCCCCGGCCGGCAGGATACACTCCTTTGGACATCCATGCGTGGACTCCGTCGTAGACCGGTTCCTCGACCCCAACTCCCCTTCGGACGAGGCCTCTAGTATGCTTCAACTAGCCAATACCCATCAGGCGGGGGCCGGCTACGTGGAGGCATTTAACAAATTGGAAGCCGAGAAGAAGCGAGTAGAGACTCTCCAATGGTCAAAGAGGGTTGATGGGGATAGCTTTTGGTGGGATGCACCTATTGACAATCTTGGGTTGCAGGAGCTTGAGAAATTCAAGGCATCCTTGGAAGTGCTTATAAAAAAGGTGGCAAAGCGAGCTGAGGAGCTGATGATGAGGGCTTCTTCTGCGTCGTCGTTCTTGGATGTGAATTTAGTTGGCGTGGTTGATCCCTTCGTTACCCATACCACAGAGTGCAACGGTTCTATTGTTCCTTATGATTTTGGTTCCGGTTGTGACTTCTTTGAAGCTTGATATCCTCGGAAGGTCCTAGCTCTTCTCTTTTTTGGTTCATAGGTTCTACCGTTCTAGCTTGTTGCACTTGATCACAACTATTTCTTCTTCTTATTATTTTTTTTTAAGAATACTTTTCGTTAGTTATTTAATTTTTCCCAATTTTGGGAGTGGGGGGTTGTATGGTCAATGTGGGTGAAATAATGGATGCTTGGCTAGGAGATATTATACGTTATTAGAAATTATATGGATCCTGGAAAAGATATATGGAGAAATTCTTCCTTACAACTTTTGTCATCTTTACGATTGTGTAAAATATTTATCAGTAGAGAAATTCATATTTTCCAGTAAATCTTTGATAAATCACAATATTTATTTATAAAGTTATCATTTAAATTAGTAATTACGTACATTATTAAAATAATTTTTAGTATTATAAAAAAATGAAAAACTATAAACTATTATATTATTATGTCTTTAATTTACCAATGAATAAATACAAATTTAATGATTTTATCATTGTTGTGCCGATGATAAGCCCAATAATTCAGTTAGGGGTGGGCATGGGCCGGGGTTTGGGTCCGGTCCTCATTAATTGATCAGCCCAGCCCATGAATTTAAAAATAGATAATGTTGAGACGTAAGTTTGAACTCTAGACCTATCCAAAGTTCAAAATTTCGATTTAGATGGATTATTCGTCACGAGGATTAATGAAAATTTCACTAGAATGCTTTGAAATATTATGAAAATTTCGATGTGAACTGTTATGAAAATTTCAATCTATGTTGAGCATGATTACACACTCTGGACT
>JAOXJP010127746.1:0-13680 GCA_025762735.1 Platanus orientalis | reverse complement strand
AAGGATAAGAATCCCAGAAGGATCCCACACCCCCTAGGGTTACTTTGGCTTCTCAAATACTTAATATATAGAGGTACTCATGTTCAGATAGGGTCCTGTAACTTTTTTGGAAGTGGGAGAAGCATAGAGAATTCTAGAGTAGGTGTAGATGCTTTGGAAACCGGGTCGGATCATTGTCTTGTGTCTGGTTTAGCCTTTGAGGTATTCTTCTTAATCTGCCTTGATTAAATCCTAGTATTTCATATGGTGATCATGGGAGAAATAATGTTCATAATCTATATTTTTATGAAAATTAATCAAAAAATAAAGTTTTTCAAAGAATCAAAACAACACAAACATCTTTTTTTTTCATGCATTTTGATATGCCATATGTTTTACATACATAGGCAATCATTCTCAATGTTTGAACCATGGGCTTTTGTAAGCGTGTATCTTTGTATTCTGAAAGCTCATGGATTTGTAAATTGATTAATTGTTTGAAAGTTTCAATCAAATAGTCATATACTAAATTGTGATATAATGCCTTTCCCTTGTGGTTAATCAATGGTCCAACCCTTCTATGGGGATTGTACAATGATGTGATGCCTTCCCTGTGGGATTAACCAATGGTTTAACCCTTCTCTTGGGAATTGTATAATGATGTGATGCCTTTCCCTTAGGGTTAATCAAATATTAAGCTCTTGTCTTGGGGAATTATGTGACTATCCTTGTCTTAAGGGAATTATGTGAGGACTACTCTTGTCCTAAGGGAATTATGTGAGGATACCCTTGTCCTGAGAAAATATGTGAGGACTAAACCCTTTTCTCTTGGGAAAAAATTTGAGGACTAAGCCCTTCTTTTGGGTTAATATGTGAAATCGGTATTTATATCGTTAGTGATTTGTTTGTTTGTTTGTTTGAAAAGAAAATCAACACATGCTTTATTTTGAAGTATGTTTGGAAAGTGTTTAATTTTGAAAGAGTAAAAAGGAATATGTTTTGTAGCACTACGATTTGCATATTGCCCATGTTTTGTACCATATTTGTTAACCATACTTTAATTATTGTATGGTTTCCATTTGTTCACTGTTTGTATGATGCATGCATAATTACATATGGTTTGACATTGTATATTGTTGTGCTTCGCTTGACCCTCTTCCGTGTATATTTTGTATAATTTACTTATGAGCCATGGACTCATCCATCCGTAATGCTTGTTAGATTAGGGTGATGATGAGAGGCTAAGCATGATAGGAGGCGTGGCGTGAGAGTTGCATAAGTCCTTGTTATGAAGTTTGGACAATTAGCTATGTGTCCATTTATTTGTTAGACTTGACATTTGAAGACCTTATGAGAATTTTTAAAGACAGATGTAATAACTTTAGTTATATTTCAAATGTTGTAATATGCCTATGGGTTTACAACACTTTATTATTTGATGAATGATTAGTACCTTTTACTAATATCTACCAAGTTATAAGTAAGTTTATATTTTGTTGCATAGATCATGTGAAAATTGATGAAAGTAAAGCAAAAGAATAGAACACGAGTGATAGAATGTGAATGTTTTGTAACTATCGTGATCCAAATCCGGATTGAATATGGGCTAGTGTTGGGTTCGGGTTTAGGTCGTGACAAAGTTTGGTATCAGAGCAAAGAACTTTAATGTTGTGATTCAATAGTATTTGCATTTTTCTTGTTTTTCTATGCTACTTGTAGAAATCAATTCTAACTTAACTATATTCCTAATAGAATTGAAATTTAAATGCCCTAACCTTGCATGCCACCCATCAAGAGAGTCAATCAAATAAACAACATGTTAAGCAAATTTTTTTTCCATTACACTCAACTTCAACATCTCATTTGTAGCATACCCTTTTTCTATAAAGGTCTTGTTCTTTGACAAAATAAATATGTTGGATTCAAAAACCATTCTAAAACCATGTTTGTTTAGTAAATCTAGAAATGAGTTTTTACGAACTTCGAGTGCATAAAGCACACCCTTTAATGTCACAATTTTTTCGAAGTAAATTTGAGCTCAACATCACCTTTTCTCATTACTTTGGTAGTAGCCGAATTACCCATAAAGAGTTCAATTCTGGCACCCGATATTTTAAAAGTTTTGAAGGTGATTATATTATTAGAAATATGGTGAGTGGCTCCGGTATCACTCCACCACCCATTCTCATTTCCCATAATATTTATCTCAGTCACCATGACCACGAGGTTTTCTTCAGTCATATTCACTTTTTTTTTGATTTTTTCCGGTATTGGGATTCTCTTGTAAAGTGCCTAAAAATTTTCACATGCATAACATATAATCTTTTTCTTTTCTAGAGTGCCACTCTTGAATTTTTAGGATTTTTTGGGTTTGAAAAACTTCTTGAACTGTGGTCAATTTGATTAATCAGATGAAGTATTTTTCATCTTACTTTTATTTTACAGTATATGGGATTTGGATTGTAATTCTGTCAACTCCTCATGTTTATCTCAGAGTCTAGACTCCTCTTTAATTCAGAGGAGTTGCATGAGTTCATACATGCTACTCTTTTCCTTTCCATGCTTCAACTTATTTCGATAATCTTTCTAGGAGGGTGGTAGCTTAGCTATAACCACTCCCACTTAGAAGATTTCATCTAGTTTGATTCCTTGAGTGGTAAAAAATCCGAGATGACTTGTAACTCATAAACTTGGTCAATAATGGGTCTATCATCTGTCAATTTAAAAGTTATATAGGTACTTATAAGAAACTTTTCATTACATGTATCTTCCGTATTGTATTTGTGTTCCAGAGCCTCCCATATTTTTTGAAGTAGCAGATAGATGTCGAAAATAGAATTAGAGAGCACATTTAGGATATGATCATGGCACATGAAATTTTCTTCCTTCCATTTAGCACTCACATCTATGTTTTTATCCTTAAATGAAACATGGTTTGAGAGTTGTCAATAGAAAGTGGATTTTCTGTTTCCATATTTTTGTTAATGTAAATTGTCAATTCCATAATTTGCAAAATACATGGAGTGGTAGATTAGGCATGGAATGAACACATTGCATATCTTAATCATGTTTGTAATCATCAAGTAGTTGGTTTTTAAGAAGGAAAACAAACTCCAAACACTTGAAACCGATGATGATCCGTTCCCAAAATTGCCAAGGTTCAAAGACTTGAAAACCCGAAGTTCATCAAGCTCAAGGAAGGTTTGTAAAGGTATATAATGTGATAGACACAGGGTAAAAATCCTTTGCATTACCTTATGGACCAATACATGCCACCTACATAGGTTCCCAAGTGAGTGGGAGTAGGTTTAAGGTACAATGGTAAAAAAATAGGGGAATCAGATCGATCTAGAGGGTGTTGAATCAATCCACACTTAGGGGATCAATCCACTACTTACCAGATCGATCTGGTAAAGCTCAAGTGTCTTAGACTAAGACATTGGATCAATCCGGGTATGCTAGATTGATCCGCCGCCATTGTAAAAATTCAAAAAATTAATGAGATCAATGTCTGAGATTTTTTGACCGTTGGGATAGATGCCAAATCAAGGGTGCAGGATTGTGCTCGTCCCCTATAAGTATGAAAGAAGCTCAAATGAGCTCTCTAACACATAAAATCACATTGAACACAAAAGAGAAGAGAGAGCTAAGACATTTATACCTCTCAACTACCAAAGGCTTATACAAATGAATATTGATTGAAAATCAAAGAGCCTTTAAGTGCTTCCCTAGCACTCTACACTTGAAAAAAGAAGAAGAGGGAAGCAAGGTGAAGGGTTTACTGTAAGAAGCTCAAAGAAGCAAAGATGCACTCTTGGAAGCTTGGTGGAACCTATTGGCACACTAGCTCAACAAAGGAGCAACCACCTTCATGTTCAACAAGCAACACACAAGCCTTGTGAGGTAATTTGTATTGATTTCTATTTATATTAAGACCATAGCACCTGCTAAAGACACCTGGTGTAGACCACACCCTTCGGAGACACAGGGTGTAGACCATAGCACTACCATCGGAGACACCAGTAGTGTAGACCATACCCATTGGAGACACCGGGTATTGACCACTCCCGCCGGAGACACCGGGAGTAGAGCTTTCTCTTGCAAGTAGTAGGTTTTGAAATTTTAACCTTGATTGTAATGCAATTCAATCTTAATAAAATTTTAGTAGCTCCATTGTGAGCTTTGAGAGTGGATGTAGGCCTGAGTGCCGAACTACTATAAACATTATGTTGTATGTTTGCTTGTGGTGTGAATTGTGTCTTCTCTTTATCTTTAGATGGCATGTATAACACTTTCTATATGATCTTTCTTATTTTCTATTAAGTAGGAATTTAAATTAATTGAAAGATTAAAATTAGTAATTGCCATTGACTTAAACTTGTAATAATTGAACTATATCCTGGTGTGAACTAAATTAAAAAATCTATAATAATATCTAAATTAGAATATTAAGTGGGGTTAATTAAAAGAATTTTCATAAATCCTATTCACCCCCCTCTAGGATGAAACCCAGACTTTCAGATACGACCACCCCCTGGCCAGTTGCCCTAGCTTCCCGAGCCTAAGCCATAAATTTCTTGCTTGGCTTCATTGCTGCACATAAAAGCGAACCCAAGGTCAGAAACTAACCATATGCATAAAAAAAAGGTAAAGAGAAAAAGGGGACATAAAAGAAATAAAAAAATGGATGACACAAAAATAAAAGAAAGAAAAGAAAATGGAAGCTACCTAGGTCAGGCCTGAATTCAACCCTATGGAGATTCGTGAGAGTCACAAGATTAGGGAAGGCGTGGGTCGAGTGATTCACAACTCCCGTATGAGGGCTTCCTCCTCGGGGGATATCTCTTCTACCTCCGAGACTCAAAAAAAAAAAACACATAAGAAGAAATAAAAAAAGAGAAGATTACAAAAATAATGCACATGTACATGAAAAAGGAGAAAGGCTGACTCACCTATGGGGCTGATGACTGATGCGCAACCCCAGTTAAACCTCATGGAAGGGACCTCCCTCAAGGGGTATTCCCAACCCTCGCCCGAGATAAATTAATATCGGCCCCTCCACCTGCTATTGGAACTTGGGAGCCCGGTCACCAGAGTTGTAGTCGGGTCTCGACTGGAAAAATAGAACCACCCCGGTTCCTGCTATTTTGGGCAATGGCATTGAAAAAACTTGTTTAGGGTAAGGTGGGCCATCCCCTTGAACTTCAATTCCCATAGGACCATACACCCTATGGCTATTCACCAAGCATTGGGCATCAGTTGCCCTAGTGCCAACCAGAGGCACAATAGCAACTCCCTAAAAATGAGGGAACTGGAAATTGACGACCTGCTAGAAGGGCCTACTCATACAGTGCCATTCTATCATTAGGAGCAGCGAAGGCCCAGGTATCCTCGGGGGCCGAAAGAATGACCCCCTCAGGAATGAGGTATGTGGAACGAAGATGAGCCAGGGCCTGGTCCCCCAACCTAGAGGCATAGCTAGTGGCTGTGAAATCTTGCTCAGGGACAATCTCCCCTCTCACCTCTTGGATATTAGATGGAGCTAGCTCGGTGGCCTGCTCTATAGGGTTTTGACGGACCTCTGATAAGTGGTCGGCCCTGTCGACCATCCGGTCAATGGTATCCCTGGACACCATTGGGTAGGGGTTTACTGGAAAGAAAAAGGAAGAGGAGAAAAAACGAAGACTCTAGAAAAAGGAGAAGTAAATGGGCAAGCTGACACAGTAGGATCAAACAAATGACAAAATGAAAATGTGGTGGAACGAGATTTAAACTATGAAATAGAAACTAAATACCTGGACAAGGTATAGACGTCTGGAAGTAGGAGGGATGCCAGAGACGGTGAAGATTAAAATCCCAGAAGTATAATAGATGCCGGAAATAGCAACGATCAAATGTTGGTAAGTAGAGAACTCATCAAAAATCACCCAAGAAGTAGATGCAAACGCAAGGGAAAGTTAAGAATGATAAAGAAAAACAAACCTTTCTTTTGGGGAGATATTAATAGGTAGCCCACACATCCTCGACTCTACGTGTGTCGGACATCCATGGGGTAGTGAAATCAACCCAAGAAATGAGCTGACATGTGAATCTCAAAATCTTTAAGAGGATTAAATACAACCATCCAATAGCCTATGGATCCAGAGAGACACGACGCTTGACATGACTCGTAACCGATGCTAGCATGCCCCCTCGACTACTGAGACCCATTAAATATGAAGCCATCATTAGCGCTTGTCCCCAATCAATGTCACCTCGGTAACCTGAATGACGGGCCATGTACACCGAAATGAAGGACAACAACCATAAACTGTTCACATTCTTGAGCCACATAACCCTAGACTTGAGAATGAGGGATGCTACTAATGGGGAAAGATACCAAGGGCCCTATAAACAGACCCCGCTAAACCCGCGGAGCCTCGGCTCTAAAGAAGTCAACCCAATAAGTCCGCAGGAAAACCGGCCTGGGGAGGAAATCAACTCAGGGAGCATTTTCCAGCACATGAGGGCCCCTACTACTTGACAATCTTTCGACACCTTGGCTTATAAAGAACACCGAGTCACTCACCCCACCCTCCGGTATCCAACACACCAAAATCCTTGAGATCGCTCTTAGGGCATAGCCTCGACCACCTGACCCCGAGAAAGGGATTCATGACCACGACAGGTGTTGGACCCCTAAAAATGCCCAACAAGTAAGAAGGGTAGAGACCCTATTTCTTGCACTTAAAGATAAGAACAATCCAAGAACTGTTACAAGAAAAGAATATTCTAAATAGTTGACTTGACACCCTAGGAGAAAGGCAAAGATGGTAGAGAAGACAGTGACTTAGGCCTATAACGGGGGATAATGACTCATTCATTAGGTATGAGACAATAGAAACCCTAATTTGGATAACTCATTTTCATCAGGTAGGAGAGCTTGAGACCAGCACCCTGCCGGTATCTAGCTTCTTAACTCTCTCTCTTTCGGTGTTGTGCAAGGTCCATTTCATCAAAGACCTGGGTCAGCTATGCGACCATCTGACAGGTGTAAGGGCACTCCTGGTCCAGTACACCATCAAATACCATTGCCAATAATGTCTTATTACAAAAATATCCAAAAACAAAAATTAAAATACCACCTAGGTTCTATACTCTATGAACTCATAAAACATTAAGTAAAACAATGAAATAACTCTAAAAGACTCCATCATGTCTCCCAAAGATGTTCCTCCATGTGTCTTCTTTTGTACCTTCATGTGTGGATCCCACTAAGGCCATGTGTGGGCCCCACTTGGCTCCAATGTCTGTATCACTGAGTCATCATATACTGTGTGGCATCTATAGAAGTGACCTTTTTTACCAATTAACAATAAAAACCCTACCAGAGGTTCACCGTTATCAGCCCCAACAAAATATGCAGTATTATCCTAGATATAATCCCTGTAAACTTCATTAAAATCTTCCAAAGAACTCCAGAATTCAACCTTGAACATCATTCTCTATTGTCCTTTAATTATAGGCTATATCAGACATTGTTAACCACTCGTGTGTTAGTCCTATAACACATAATTTCACACTGATTAGTTCTGCTTAATATCTATCATAGTCCTAAACCTGATCATAAAACCCTACTGTGTTGCCCTTCTTAATTCCATCAACCTCCCAACTGTTACCATGCTGTTTCCCCTTCAAACATCACATGTTTAACTCCTAATTGGATCCTTTACTTCCTGTGCATGAAACATAAGGGTATAAATCCTTCTATATAGGACTAGACCATTTGTTGTTTATCCTTGTACAGAATCCAAATCAAAGGGCATTCAAACCCCTTTATACCAACTATTCTATTAATTCATGTTACTATGTGAAGGCAAGAAAAATAAATGATTCCAAATGATAATTTGTTCTATCATATAAGAGGAAAGCCAACCAACTCATTCTCTTCTCGAAAGGACCCCTATACAGATATCTAGAGTAGCTTCAGCCCTTTAGACATTGACTGATGAGTGACAAAACCCAGAAAGAGTATAGCTGAAATGGGGATGTTGAGATGGATGAGTGACAAGGTTAAAAATAATAAATTAAAAAAAATGCTTACGTCAAAAACTTAAGAATAACACCAATAAATGATAAATGGAAAAAGGTTAGCTAAGATGGCTCGATTATTATTATAAAAAAATGGCTTGATTATGTTCAACAAAAAAGACAAATGATTACACCTAAAGAGTAATACATTACCAGATGAATAATTTTAATGACAAAATAGTGAGAGAATGAATGAAGAGTTACAATTTAAACAAAAATGTGACCCTGAATTGTATAATTTCACCCATGCCAAGCACTCTTAAGTTGAAAATTTTTGCAGTTCAATGATGAACTAATACTTTATTACAGAAGGAAACAACTGAAAAAAAAAAGGAAAGAAAAATAAGAAAAAGTATGAAGGAAAGGAATTCAAGCATTTTTTTAGTGAAACCCATGAACAAAAGGAAATGAAGCTCAATGAACAACATAATAAGAAATTAAAATGAACTTAAGAAATGGATTTCCCAGATGATGTTTTGACACTCCATGTGGATACAACACTTACAAAACTATTCCCAATCTTCAAAAGTTTTTAGTGCTCATTGAAATAGGGGGATGGAATATCAATATTGGGCATGCCAGACAAAACTCTTCATAAAAATTTTAAGACCTAATTCCACTATTTACCTATACACCTACCCAAATTTAGAACAACAAATCCAGCATTAAATCTCTGGTATGTTTTATATGGTGAAGTGTACTTCACATGCTCCTTAAAGAAATCTTCCTAATATAAAATACCCTCCCTTCAAAACAAAGGCAATTCTTGATACATCTCAAATGTGCAGTAGGTCAAGACCAAGCACAGAATGGGTCCACTATTGGAGATCTTTAATAATTTCCCTACCTTTTTTAACCATCCATTAAAGTCAATTCAGGGAGATGTTAGCATATTCTACAGATTTAAATGTGTATGATCAATTGTCAAATGATGGATCTACCATATACGTGGCCTCACAACAACATGATTAACTTGTGCGCAATGTCTTTAATTAGATGGGCTGGGGGAATCCCTAACTTCCAAACTCAGGACATTGGTGGTGTTGGATCCCAGAATAAGACAACTGTAGCTGAAACCTATTAATTAGAAATATCATTTAATCTATCTGCTGCTGGTAGGTGACCTATCAAACAAGAAGGGAAAATGTCTTCTGAATTTGGAAAGCTTTGGGCAATGCCTTTGAAGAAAAGATAATTTTGAAGGCCACTTATATAAACCCAAAACCAGCAATCACAATTTTATTTTATTTATTTGATATTATTTTTTGATTTGGAGCAATCATAATTGTTTTTTTTTGTTCTTGTTGATAAAAAAATAATCACAAGTGTTTTGAACCACCGAGAATCTGTTGATTGTGAACCTACCTAGTAAAGCAGCTAAATTAGTTTATTTCTTATTTTAACCAAAACAAATATAAAAAAGGTAGCTATGAAAGAATAAAAGAATAAAATAGAGAAGATGTAGCTTTCCAACTGAATTGTACGGATCAATGGAAAGCTCACATTTCTGTTGCAAGTGCCAAACCACTTAGTTGTTTGCCCTTTTCCATTAAACCAAATAATGATATCTTGTGTATGAACTAAAGTACTAAACTCTTCACTTGTTAGATACCCCTGTATTGCAAGATCAAAACAACCATGTTACCTAATAGTCCAAATTAATAAAACCATCCAATATACAAGAGCTTCAGGAAGGAGCAGTTTGCAATCTCCAAATCACTAGAAGGAAAACTAAAATAAAAATTGAAATTAAGATCCATTTGAAAGTCCAGTAAATATCTTAGAGGAGGGGTGAATAGGATAATTCAATTTTAATTCTTTTTTTCTTAATTTACTTAATCTTGTTTGATTTCAGCGGAAGACTTTTGACAAGTAAATTAAATATATATGAATCAATCGTAGACCATGAGGTTTTGTCATACACTATAGTGTTACCTATAACAGAGCGGGAACAGGGCTGATAGATTCCCTATACTTAATTGTTTAAGTCATTTTTAGTTTCAGGTGTTATGTGCACAATTACAATGGATAAGGTAACAATTGATGTGATAATATAAATGCAATAACTCAAGACAAACATCAAGCACACAACACGATAGATTTATAGTAGTTCGGTACAAGGCCTACGTCCACTTTTAAAAGTTTACAACTAAGCTAAATAATTTTATTAAGATTGAACAAGTACAATCAAGGCTAAAATTAAATAAGGCCTATCCTACTACACTCGGTATCTCCTGTGAGTGTGGTCTATACTTCCAGTGTCTCCGGTGGAAGTGCTAAGTCTACGCTATCGGTGTCTCCGGCAATAGTGCTAGGTCTATTCCTAGTGTCTCTAGTGGGAATGGTCTACACTTGTGATGAGGTGCTTAGGTATACACTACCGGTGTCTTTGGTGGTAGTGCCAAACTCTTGGTGTCTCCAGTGAGAGTAATCACAAGTGAATATAAAATTAAACTAGCATACATACCTCTTGAAGGTTGATGTAGCTATACACATAGTGTGTGATCACTCTTGAGCAAGATGTAACTTTTGAATCCCGGTTGAGTTTCCAATAGAATAACTCTTGACATCGCCTTTTAAAGATATGCCTTAGTAGGAACAAGGAGGCGGCTTTGAATCGGTCTCTCTCCTATCTTAGTTTAGGGAGTTATGAGCACTTTAATGGAGACTAGAATCTCTCTCAGAACTTTGGAGAAGATTTGAGCAAAGTATTTCTTTAAAAATATTCGGAAGCGTTTTTTGCTTTCCAATGTTCACCCTAATTTACAAAGGGATTAGGACCTTGTTGTCCATTGGATGGGAATTATCTGTAATGGTTCTTTTTAATCCTAATTCATTATTTTCCATTTTTTCAAGATTTTATAGTCGTTACACTCGTTTTTGGCGAGTTCTATCGCTTTGGATCGATTTAAAAGTGCTGAATTATTAGTAAAAGACACTCAAGAATCATTGGTTCGATCTTGGATCGATCCAAATTATTTGTATCAAACCAAGAGGTTTCGATCGATCCTATTATCTTGTAAAACACCAAAATTGTACGTAGAGGGCTTCAATGAGTTTGGGGTCGTTCCTCTTTGGTCCGAGAAGATTCATAGGTCTTTGAACCCTTCCCTGGACTTCAATTCACATAACTTACCTGTTTTACCTTTTTGATCTTGAAATGGTTTGTGAATGCTTCGAGGTGCCTTGTATGCTTCTGGCTAGCTTTCCATGAGGTATTCTTAAAGTCTTGAAGTAGTTCTTCTTGCAGCTTGCGACCATGATTCTCTTAGATTGTGACATGACTCCACACACACCCTTGCCTATACACTGCTCTGTATTTTATAGTTCATGAATACAACACTTTAAATTAACAATCTCCCCCTTTAGGAATTCCATGACAAAACTTAAAATACAAGACTCTATAGACCAACAGTAGTCATGTATTTTTAGTGATGTCTTCTTAGCTCTCTCCCTTGATATATGCTTGATCTTTACACTGTGTTTCTTCTTTTGCAATGTGCCCATGTCCTGAAACTCATTTGATAGAGACAACACCTTTCTTAAGCCAAGATTAGTTTAGTTAAAAGATATAGAATTATGTGCATGCAAGTAGGCATATGGATATGTATAATCATGACAAGATGCATATGCTTATGAAGTAACCATGTGATGCTTATATATGTTGAACACATGTTTTTTCAATTTTATATGTTTAAGCTCTTTAGATTACTGAATTACCAATCTCAATGTTGGGTTGCTCCCCCTAACGCCAACATCTTGAACATTTATGCCTAAAATTGGTAAGTTCATCTTCTTTGAATCTCATTTAATCATCTCCCCCCTATGTCATATGTTTCACTTATCTCTTTGATTTTCATTTCATTTTCATTTTTATTCATTAGACATAGATAGAGACATAGCATTTTCTCCCCCTTTTTGTCATGGAAACCAAAGAAGATCAAGAATGGAGAAAATAAGTAAGACAAGGAGAAGCAAAATAAAAAAACATTTTCATTAAAGTTGTGACATTACAAGAACAAAAAAATACATAGTGGAGATGCACTAGGCATTCCCATCCTCATCACTCTCATCCTCACTGAGGATGTTTACTACAATACGTGGCTTAGGAGCTCGTGAGGGATCAACTATGCCCTCAATGTGGACAAGTCTCCTGTCCGTGCTATCGATCTTCTAGCCTAAATGCTCAAAACAATGGAAGATGCGGATGAGGTCATGATGAATATCCTGGATGAGTGCTGATAAGAATGGGGATACTTCAGGAATGTATGCAGACTGAGCTGGGGAACCTGAGGGAGCCGTCTTAGTAATAGGTGGGGGGCCCTCCTGTAACGCCCCGAAACCCATACTAGTAGGGCCATGAATTTTAACACGTGACATTAACACATCACTTTACTTTTCATTTATTCATTTATTCTTAACCTATATAAATTTTTTCACTTTCTTTACATTCATATGCAACAAAATAATACATCAATCACCTTCCAATAGTTACATAATTAATCACATTCTCATAAGTCTGACTTGTATAAAATCCCATAACTCATAAACCATAATCCTGTAAATAATTTATAAACAATGCCTAACATTCCCATTCAATTAAATAAATAGTCTGACATAATCTAATCTGTAAATTGAAATCAAATACTTAAATCCTTAACTTATTATATCTCTTGAAATTCAAATTGAAATAACTAAACTAAAGTGAAATAAAGTCTCTAATCAAAATAACTGAAATAAACAAGTGTTCGATCTCTAACTGTCTCTATCTAGAACCGCTATTCTATGATCTCCTCATCATCTGTGGTGTCAGATTGGGGTAAGTTTGACAAACTTAGCAAGAAAATAGTAAACTATGGAAATAATGGATCAAGTCTTAGCACAATTTCGAAACTAAACAGATACTTTTCTATTTATAATTCAATATACATAACAGTTTATAAATTAGTCTTATATATTACTACACATTTAAAAAAAATTACAATTTCATGTACATAATGGAAATCAGTGATAACATATACCTTTACATTTACAGAATGAAATGGATTAGATCGAATTTCATATTATAACAAGAATGGAACAAAACAGAACATATATCTGCTATCAAGCCAGAATATATAATAGTTAACACCATTTAAACCCTGGTGAGAAGGGTCCAGTTTGCTGCATTTAAACCCAACTGAGAAGGGTCCAGTTCACAGCATTTAAACCCAGCTGAGAAGGGTTATTACTATCTCCTATGTGGCAAGCAGTAAAGATCCATAACAGTTCGCACTGATTATACCTAGGTGAGAAGGGTTCTATCAATAATTCCCCTTGATGGGAAATGTGGCTTTCTAACAGTACATATTAGGGCTGTAAACAGAGCAGATTCGGATCGGATATATATTCATCCGATATCCGATCCGATTGAATTTATGTGCATCCGATATCCGATCCGATTGAATTTATGTGCATCCGATATCCGATCGGATATCCATCAGATGTTTAACAAATGAATTTGAATTCGAATTCGATTACATAATCGGATTTCGGATGCAAATTTGGATATCTAGTTAGTTGGATTTAGCATATATATATAATTGTGTATAAATCGAATTTAGCATATATACTAATATATATATATATATA